>CM040238.1:136692863-136729374 GCA_022545495.1 Chrysanthemum lavandulifolium
ATTTCTTAACTTGAAGGTTTCGGATAATATGTTAATAGATCAATGATGTTATTGTTTAAACTCCTTAAGATTTGTTAAAGGTTTATGAGAGTATAAACAATCACTGAGATCTATAATTTTTTTTAATTATTAGTCCGAGTCTTAGATCAATGATGGGTTACATATCTTTCGAATGGTTTGATTTCCAAAAGTTTGATAAAACTTTTAATGGAACGAAAGAATAGAATCTGAGATCTTCATGTATAATGAGTCGATTGAGTAACAAGTATGTATGATTGCAGTTTGTGTTTAAAGATGATGATGGGGTTGCAATTTAGATAGAATTTGGTTTTGTTTCGGATGATATTATTTTATGTCGAAATCAGATGGATTGATGATGGATTGAGAACCGAGGTCATGATTGAGTTAGTGGTAAATGGTATTTGTGTTGTGGACACTTTACGCGTAACTTATGTCTTCTTCATTTCTGATCTTATGCGTAACAATTTCCTTATGCGTAAAAATGTCTTGGTCAATAACCTTACGTGTAACTGTTCTTACGCATAACTTCACAGTTATGCGTAAATATCACTGAAGACGGCTCCTTATGCCTAAAAAAAGGGTTTTGACCCTTTGTTGACTTTTTCCGACGAGTTTTCCGACCAAAGAATCCGACCAGTTTCATAAACCCAGAAATACTTGATAAAAGAAACTCTATTTGACCCACTTAGACTATGAGAATAAGACCATTAGACCAGAATAATTCACGAGATTTGGAACCAAACGGTCTTAAATTTTTTATATGAATGTTAAAGGATGAGACATATTTCACCAAAAGAGATACAATATACTTGTTAAAATCTGATAAACACAGAAAATAAGTGAAAAGTTAACCACTTTGTTAAAACAGATTTTGACAAGAATAACATCACCAAAAAATCAACCAATGAAACAAAACCGACCTTGCTTTTGATACCAATGTTAGGATTGTATTTATGGAAGATTTGGTGAATCGGAGTCTTGGAAGATGGAAGATCTTGAGTTAGTGAGAGAAAGCTGAGGGAAGGGAGAATCTTGGGTGTTTTATTATTGAAAGGTGAAAATTACACTAGAAAACTCACCCTCCATGGAAGTATGGAGGGTTTATATCTAAAACACATACAATAATGGGTAATTGATATAATGCGTGTGTTTAAGGTATGAGGATAGAAAATGTAACGCCGTCGATATCGTTCCATTTACGAGTTAGGAGCGATTCCAACAATCTTCCCGATGGGACGACATAAGGGATTACTTACAACATTTACTACAAATATAGAAAACAAATAAAGAAAGGTCTTCATAAGCTCTTCAAGTGCGAGGATGATGAAAGTTTACGCTTTGTCTTCTTCCGGTACCTTGACTTGAGAACCGTTTTCTTCACTTGAGACAAATGATGTAATATGCATAAATTGGATTAACTTCCCCAATTCATGCGCATGTCTTTAGCAACTTCTCAATACACTCCTTTTTGGCGAAGTTTACAATCGACTTCCCCAAATGACAACCGTCTTGTTGATTGAAACTTTGATGTAGTGAACATTTCCTCTAACTTTAGAAGTTTTCGATTACACAACCTGAATTTGTAGATGAGCGATAAACCACACAAGGTAATCGACTTATTCTTTGAAAATCCGTTCGGGGTAACATGCAAGAAATCAATAAGATCATCTCACATATGTGGAAGCTTCACACCAAACAATCCACGAAAGATGAGATGAAACAACTTCCCACAGATATTGCGGTCTATCGGAATAATAGTTACTTGTGAATATGTAATTACGATAAAATGACCGTGTGTGAGGCATCGCAACATCATATTTAGGTAACTTCACATACGATAACTCTGTGAAAGTGAGGCGATAACACCAACTTGAGAAATTTTCACCTGAAATCGTCTCATTTCTTCCCCACGATTGAAGAAATTCATGAAAGGAGAGGTTTTCGATTAAACTTGTGGTTGTAAAACACACATACATGAGCCATCTTTTCAATCCTCGAATACAACTTAATCCTTGAGATAGCTCGGTGGGTTCTTGTAGTTGTGCTCGGACTTAGCTTGAGCTTGAGAGAGTCACCAAACCTTGTCATTTCAATCCAATCTTGTTCATGATACTTAGGTAACATATTCTTTTGATTGATTTCTAATAAAGAATATGATGTTGAAAATTACAGTGTGTTTTACTTACGTTAATTTGGTCATTGTTCACTATTAATTTGTTTTTAAGTACTTAATTGTTTTAAGCGGTAGTGAATAGGGACCAACAAGTGGTATCGAGCTAGGTGATTATAAAACCTTTTATAAAAATTTTAAGTCTTCTAAACGTTTTAATCGAGATTCTTATGGTGAAATTGATGTACCCCAACTAGTCGATAAAAGAGTGGAGCTTATTCAATTTGTTGCCCTAGACTTGAAGATGGTAAATTCGACAAATGGAAAAAGCATATGCTTTGCTATTTGATTGGGATGGAACCTTATTATATCAAGTGTATAAATGAATGTCCATTTATCCCAAAGACTTTGAAGGCATGCCTAAACACAAGCTCGATGGACTCGGGATGAGAGAAAAGTGGTCAACGGGACCAAAGACTCAAAAGTATCATCATATCATGTCTTCTTGATGATATTATGGAGTCGATTATAAAATGTAGTCTGACTAAACAAACTGGATGACCTAGTTCATAGCCATGAAGGCCCATCGATACCAAGGAAAGCAGGATAATGGACACGAAACTTGAGTATAACACCTTGAGGCTAAGGACTCGAAACTTTGTCTCGAAACTTACACGTGCAAAACTCTTTTAAATGAGCTGTCTAATGATGGTGTTAAGTTGTCCAACATGAAATCAATGTTGGTTTTGTCAATAGTCTCACGAAGTGGTTGAATTTCTCTCAGGGACTTAGAAATGCTAACTATATCCAAAATCTTGAACTTCCTGAAATTTATGGGAAATTTGTCTATGAGGAAAACCTCATTAACAGACGATACCATGACTTAAAGAAGTCTCAGGAAGTCAAGAAGTCCCTAACCACCACTTCAACACCCATATCAATTGCTTTCTTTTCCAACAATGTGGTTCAAGATTTCCAAGAAAATTCAGATGATGAGCCTGATGAGAGATCAAGTGAGGAGTACCTAAATGACCTGAACGTTGAATTTCAGGAAAGGGCACTCCTTGCTAACTCTCTAAGGTTTATAAAAAAACAAATATTTTTTCAAATGCTAAAGCAAATGAGGACCTTTGAATGCTTTAAGTGTCACAAAAGAGGCCATTTGCAAAAGACATTTTCAAAAACAATTTACGAACCCTCTTATAAACCATCGGTCAAATCGGTCCTCGAGCTTTAGCAAATTTTAACCAAAATCTATCGGTCTCATCAAAACTTTCAAAACAAATCGATCAAAACAAAGCTGTTGATTTTGAAGCTAAGTATAGGAAAGTCAAAGCTAAGCTTACATTGCTTGAGGCGAGTCCTCGAAACAACAAAAGTGTTCAAAGCTGTAGGGTAAAACAAATGCCTTGTTCTGAAACCTTATTGGGATGAAGAGCAGTGTCATCGAGATGATGAAATGGTGCATGTCGATTAGCTTGATGGCCCTCTAGAAGAGGACAAGCTAGGCTGTTGGAAAGAATCATGCGGGAATGGAGAATGGGTCAATATCACAATGAAGAAGGTAAATATTTTACTTTCTATGGATGATGACTACGATTGGCGATCTTATATGAATTATCTTAATGTTGACCTTAAGTTCGTAGAAGAGCAATGGTGAATATTTTTCAAAATACAACAAAACTAAGTTTTGAATTGAACAAGTGTAGGGATGAGCGCTTCTTTTAAAACAAGCAAAGCTTGAAATTTGTCACTTTGCAAATTCAAAACAACGAACTAGTAAAAGAAATCGGGCTCTTGAGGCGAACTCAAAAGGTTCAAGATATCCTTAATAGTTGAATTTGCTAAGAATCCTGGGTCTTTGATCTTGTGGTAGCCCCAGGTAGCAAGAAGAGTCTTAGGTGAAGATCATCTTCACGACTCTCTCAACAAAGACCGAGGGTCCTAAGCCATTTGTGTGCGGTGGCATGATTACCGATATGTTGACTAGTCCCAAGCCCGGTGATTGGATTGAGCGGGTTAATCACGAGAGTAAGCTTCCAAACTTTGATTATGGAAGAATTCTAGAGCACGAAAGTCAAGCTCTAAAAATCATGCTTGGACTCCCTAATGTGCCCGGTGGTCTTGAACACATCTACGAGTCAGAAGTGAATCTCAACACCACTTCCACCCTGGAACATCTTGAGGTCTTTGCTCGACTCGAGCTTACTCCATTACAATACAATCCACACTCACCAAAAGATATGCGGACTTGGTAGAACTATCCTAAAAGACCATCAAAACCAATTCAACAAGAATCTACCCCGAGACTTCCATCCTCTGTCCCCCAAGGTGACCAAATTCGACAATGGTCGAACTTGTGAGGAAGCTAAGCGACAAGATGGAATCCATAAAAAGTCCACGAATCAATCAAAGGAAACTAAGTCGACTTCCTCTAGTCCTCAAAGTCAAAAGCCGCCACCAAAACCAAGCGAAATGTGATATGTGCCACTATACAGGTCATACCACTAACAAGCGTTATAGAATTCTTTTGTATGATCTACAAAAGGATGATCAAGAGCTAGCGATGACTTACAATATGTAAGTTCTCTCGATAAAGCAAACTACACCAAATTTGGTCATCGGTATGCTTCTACATCCAAGTCGCTCAAAAGTTTAGAGCAAAACCTTTTCCTCCTTGCCCACACTTGTGGCTTTAATGATCATCATCGATGATTATCTCATGAACAAATCTTTGTGATATTTGCGAAATCCGACTCATAAGACATCTCGGCGCAGCGGTGTCATTCAAGCAAGGAGAAATTCCAAGCGACCCAAAATCAGCGAGTCATCCTCGGTCTCGAATGAAAAACTTGTGGTAGCACAATACACTCGACCAGCGACCATGAGTCAATTGCCAAATTCAAAGAGACCTTTAAGCCCAAGCCCACTGGTATGTGGGTCGACAAGAGAAACTAATCATGTCTACTATTTGTGTAGAGACACGCCCGGAGCCTATTTGGCATCTAGATAGTGGATGCTCGAGAAGCATGGTAGGCGTTAAGGAGTATCTGCACAAATATGTAGAGGAACCGAGACCAGGTAGTATTTGGTGATAACTCATCATGTCCCCAGCTGAAAGTTATGGTTCACTATCTTTGCAATGGAATAGTATTCTCTAGAATAGCTTATGTCAATGGTCTCAAATACAATCTCATCGATGTCGATCAACTATGTGATGCTAAGTATATTTTGCAATTCAATGACAAACAAGGCACCATTTTAATGCCAACAAAGAAGTTGTGTTGATAGCTCCTAGAAGGATGATGTTTATGTCTTAGACATGTCAACTCTCTCATAATGGAACTTGTCTCTTTGCGAAATCCATGAAACAATCAATGGTGTGTGGCAAGAGACTCTCACACTAAATTTCAAAAACATCAACAACTTGGCAAAACAAAACAAGGTCCTTGGCTTACCATCCTTGGTTTTGCAAAGATAAACCATGCTCGACTGTGAGAAAGCGAAACACCAAAGAGCATCTTTCAAAACAAAACAAAATTTCTCGATCAAAGCGCCTTCACTCACATATGGATCTCTTTGGACCGATCGGTCCTAGATCAATCGGCATGAGAAGTATACTCTTGTCATTGTTGATGAGTTCTCAAGATACACTTGGGTATACTTTCTTTCCAAAAAGAGTCGAGCGGTGATACTATAATGTCATTCATCGGGAACATTGAAAACCGAATGACATTCTTGTAAAACAATCGAGGCCGACAATGGTCTGAGTTCGAAATGATGAGCTTGAGAAACTTCGTGATGAAAGGAATCTCCAAAATTTCATCTCCTTACACCCCGAACAAAATGGGGTAGTGAAAGGAAAAGCAGAACTCTCATTGAAATTGCAAGAACCATGTTAAATGGCTCGACTCTCTCAAGCATTTCGGATGAAGCGATCAAAACGATGTTACACTCAAAGCAGGTCAATCATTGTCAAAGACATAACAAAACTCCATATGAGATATTCAAGGTAGACTTCACGAAATCGACTACTTTCATGTGTTTGGATGTCTGTGTTTATTCATAACCACAAGGATCATCTAGGAAAGTTGATGCTAAAGGCGATGATGGATACTTTCTAGGCTACTCACCGGTCTCTAAAGCCTTGAGGTATTTAACACAAGGAGACAACAAGTTGAGAAACCTTTCATGTCACCTTTGATGGAAGTGTAAAAGCATCGGGTTCACCAACACCTCGGTGGAGGAAATAGGAATTGATAACTCATCAAGATTTCCTCGATGAATATAACTTGAAATCAATTCCTCGTACCAAGATGATCGACATCTCATTTTATGTCTTGCCTCACAACTGTCACAACCAACTATCGGTGAATTCATTGATAATCAATCATTCCTTGATGGGATAGGTAACACTTATCCAAATGATCGGGAACACATGATTCATGATACCTAACTGAACAAGACATCTCAACGGATGTTCTTAATGATTTTGTGGCTCATGCACGAACTCACTCCAAGTCTCCATTGACCTCTTCAAGCTCGGATCCTAGACCACAAAGTAAGTGGACAAAATCTCGGGACATTGAGCTTGTAAACATCATTGGTGAACCCACCGAGGGCATGCTCACTAGAAGCATAGTTGCTAAGTTAGCTTGACTTGACCAATGAATGTCTATATGTTGATTACCAATCGGATATAGAACCCAAAAGTGTCACTGAGGCTCTAAAACACCCAAGCTCGGTTCGGGCCATGCAAGAAGAACTTCAGCAGTTTGATAAAAACAAGGTCATGACCTTGATCAAATGTCCTCGAGGATGTCATTGTCATAGGAATGAAGTGGGTTTTCGAAACAAAGCGGTAAAAGCAGCCTTTGTCATTAAAAACAAAGCCGACTTGCGCCAAAGGTTCTGATCAACAAGAAGGCATTGACTATGATGAGACATTTGCTCATGTTGCAAGAATGGAAGCCATCGGGATCTTCCTTGCATATGCTACCTACATGAACTTCAAAGTTTACCAAATGGATGTAAAAGTGCATTCCTAAATGGTGAACTCAAGGAAAATGTATATGTTCAACAACCTCAGGGCTTTGAGAGTAGTGAATTCCACGACTATGTCTACAAGCTTGATAAAGCCCTTTATGGTGAAACAAGCTCCCGGGGCATCGTATGAAACTCTCTCGGCCTTCCTAATTCAAAACAAGTTTGTCGGAGGAAAGATAGACACATTGTTTATCTATAGAACAAAATAAGATGTGATCTTGGTCCAAGTATATGTTGATGACATCATATTTGGCTCAACAAACTACACTCTTTGCAAACAATTTGAAAAACTAATGACAAAGAAGTTTGAAATGAGCATGATGGGTGAACTCACATACTTCCTTGGACTACAAATCGAGACAAGCGATAAAGGAATCTCCATCGGTTAAGAGAAATACACAAGAAATCTCTTGAAGAAATATGAGATATCGACTATGCCTCGGTGAAGACACCAATGGTCCCTCTAACAACCTTGGACTGATCTCACTTGGAAAGTCGATCAATCAAACCCATTTCGGAGGGATTTTGGCTCATTGATGTATCTAAGCGCTTCCGGACGACATACAATTCTCGATCATCAAATAGCAAGATATCGGTCAATCCCAAAGAATCCCAACTCACTGCAGCCAAAAGAATACTCGGTACACGAAGGAACTCCAAGCCTTAGACTCTATTATCCAAAGTGCTCGGGGTTAGATCTCAAAGGTTACTACGATTACGATTATCTTTGGCGCAACATGGACAAAAAAGTACCTCGGGATCTGTCAATTTCTTGGAGGAAAAGCGGTTTGTTGGAGTGCTAAAAGCAACAATCGGTGGCTATGTCTTCAGGTGAAGTTGAGTATGTAGGCTAACTGCGGGATGTTGTGCCAATGTTTTATGGATGAAAAGTCAACTCGGTGACTATGACATCCATTACAAAATGGTACCCATCTTACGTGACAACACCGGTGCCATTGCAATCTCCAACAACCACGTCCTTCATCAAAGAACCAAACACATTGATATCGGATATCACTTCATCGGGGACCACATAATGAAAGGAGACATAGAACTTCATTTCATCCTCTCGAATATCAACTTGCGATATCTTCACCAAACCATTGGATGAACCTACCTTGAGGAGATTGAAAATTTGAATTGGGAATGCTTGACATTGAAAGTCGGTGTCGAAAACCAATCTCTCGATGAGTTTTCCTAAAATGGTTCCTCCTCACTAAACAAAACCTCATAAACAACCATCTCCTTTGAATGAGTAGGACTCATTCGGGGACCTGACTCTTGATATTGAGCATTGAATGAGTAACTAAATGCATCAAATATTAGTTACTTAAATGTCCTAGGTTGGTAATCACACTAATTAAATATAGGAATATATGTCTTTGTATCTTCTTGTCGTCCCTCAATACTTAGCTCATCCCACTTGGCATTAAATGCCTTCTCTCACATAAAATATCACGAGGATATTTTATTCTTTACAAAAGTGCACTTTTATTGTACAATGCAACCGTTTCCTTGAAAAGGATTTTCTTGCGGGTAGTGGAGGGTGGCATTAAATGTGGAAATTCAAAACGTTCTCAAAAACCGACTTTACAAATCCACAAGTTTGCAAAACACCCCTCTCAACACACTATAAATACCCTCATAAAATCCTTATAACACACAAAAGATTTACGCTAACAAAACTACATCAAAATCTCTTTTCAAACCCGAAATCTTTGTGTTCTTCAAATCTTTTACGAAAAATCTCCTCGTAAACCTTTACAAAAGTTTTCATCACAAACTTAAGAAATTTAACACTCTTTGAATTGTTCTAGCTCAAACTTTCTTTCAAAACCCTAAAAAGTCTTCTAATGGAAATGGCTAGAACACAATCTCTCCGGTTTGCACCTCGATGGGTAGGAGATCTTACCAATGTTGAATTTAAAACCAATAATGTCATAGGCAATTTTGAATATCCTCAAAATGTCGACCTATAAGGACATTATGAAATTTTGTTCAGCGCTTACCTAAAAAAGGCCTTTGTTCAATGTCCTCAATTGTATACCAAAATCTCCTCGGGGAGTTTTGGGCTCTTATGATGGCCTTTGACATGACACCCTCTGACTAATGATAAGACCTAAGACCTCTCGGTGAGTATCTCATTAAGTTCGATCTGTTTGAAGGAAAAATCACCTACCTGGATTACAAAACTTTTGCACCTCAACGGGGTTAGACTACAACAAGGAGTTTATGTCGCCCATCACGAACCCTCCACGGTGAAGGATGGGTTAAAACAAATCGTTTTGGATCCAAAATTTTGGACAAGACCCTGTCACTAAAACTCTTTTCCACGGCTTGGAAGATCCTATTCCACATTTGTGATTCGGGTTCTCGGTGGGAACCACTCATCAGCTGAACAAGTTAACTCTATTCAATTGATGATGGCATCTTGCTTGATGCATGGGGTCATTGTCGATATAGGGAGATCATTTATAGTGATCTTGTAACCAAGCTATTGAGCAAAACTAGGACGAAATACGTTTCGTATCCTAGGTTTGTCTCATGCGCTTTACAAGTGTTCTTGGGTTGCAATTACCCTCGGGAAGAAAAATTTGGTGCTTTACTTGGTATCACAGTCAATCAAATTTTCAAAGGACCCATCCCAGTCACTATATAGTATTGACGGCCCATATGATTCTTGTAAACAATCGGAGGATTCGATGTCTCCAAACCTGCTCTAAAATAGAAAGGGAAGTCTCGGTGGGACTAAGACCAAACCCAGTCTCGGGGCCTTGAGGCTTACAGAGCACAGCCAAAAGGCAAAGAAGACCTAAGGCGATCGCCACCTCACGGAGGCCAATCATCATCTACCCGGTGACAACGAAGGACAGCGATACATCACAATCGTGCCCTTGGTCCCAACTACTACTCCCAAGATCCAGGAGGAAACATCTGACCAGCGGTAGGGGCGCCTTCCACTTTGCCCAATGATGACATTAGAAAATCAAAGCCTTTGTCGAGGGCACATTGAATGATCCTAAAGACTCGGAGGAACCGAACAACCCATTGATAGGGATATCACTTTCATGACTCAGCTAAAGGCACTAGGAAAAACCCATCGGTGTCTCGGGAGTCTCGGGGGACAAAGACTCGGAGGAAAGGAACAACCACCGTCTGGAACCCAAAACCAATCGACTCGGAGAAGGCACTAGGAAGCGCCCACTAGTGTACGAGGGGTCAAGGGGACAAAGACTCAGAGGATTAACACCACCCGTTGATCGGAACCCATCACCCCACCTTGTTAACTATTGCGATGTTCTTTGGGATACTATTTTTGATGAAGAGGATCTTTGAAAGTGAAGATGAAATTCTATCGGCGGGGAAGAAGTGGGCGCTAGGTTCAACACGAACAAGAGCCTCGGCTGATCCACAAATGCCTAAAGAGTCACCTTTCGGCTGAAGCCAATGACTCGACTCCTCTTCATCTAGTTCGATGAATTCACCGGTTTGATAATATTCTTCCAATCACGAAAGCGGATCGTTATGTGGATCACAAAAGCTTCAAGGAAGCTATATTACGAGGTCACTAATACATTATGGGATCAACACCTAAAGCTATTGCAAGCTATCTTGATCTAAAGTCGATGTGCTCGCATTCAATGATAACAACGATGAACACATGGAACTCATGTATCGACATCTTCATAAGTTGGATGAAAACTTGGCTATGTTTCTCGGGCATCTTGGGCTTGTGGGACAAAGATTGATGAAGTCGGGGACTCGGTCAAAGATGACCCAACACTCAACTCAAAAGTGTTGGAGGAAGCTGAAGCTTATCTAAAGAATTCCTCGGACCTCACTTGGGCGATTACTATGCTAAATTGCGCCAATGTTCGGGGTCTTCAATCTTGATTCGGTCTCTTGAGCAACCTTGGGCTCTTTGGATGCTCAGTGACCAATTTAGCTAAGGCTTCCTCATCAATGGTCGGAATATTGGGCCACGCATGACTGCCTTGGAAATCTCTCAAGCTAATCTGGAAACCAAGGTCACTGGTCTTCAAAAGGACACATCTGATATCAAGGCTATGGTCACTGAAATCTACCAAGCCTTCATAGGTCAAGCCACCCAAACTACCCTAGTGTCAGAGCCAACTCTTGCTCTCACTAATGTTGCCGCAACAGTTGAGGGGGAGAAGACCACTAAAGAGACTTCCTCTAACACTGAGGAGGAGCCAACACCACCAGTCCCAGTTGTACCAATATCATCAATCCCACCCTTATCATCAACAACATCATTGGCAATGACAGTTACACCCATCACAACAACAACACCACCACTGGTAGCATCATCATCTTCCTCGGCGGGACAAAGGAAAAGGCATAATGCAAACTCCACGAGCTGAGAAGATTCCTACAAGATCAGCGACCTTTGAATACACTGCTCTCACCACAACAACTTAGTGCCTATCTTGCTAAAGAAGAAAGGAAACATAAACTAGGCGAGGAGGAAAGGAAGAGCAAAGAAGCGATAAAGTTGTAGTTGAAGAAGGCGATGCGTGGGAATTGACCCAAAGAATCTTTAGAAGGTCGAGCGGGACAAAAGTTTAAGGAGGCTCGGTGCTAAGATGGGTGAAATGAAAAAGCAGTTGGAAGAAAAGAACAAGAAATCTGCGGCCATCACGAAAGCAAAATTGACCACTACAAGCTGGTCGGTGACAAGCGAAGGCTTCTGAGAAAATCATCGGCGTCAGAATCCTCCCAAAACCAAACCAGCGGCAATGAATGTTTACGGGGAGATGACAAAAGACACTTCGAGGTTCATGATCCTTAAAATTCAACGACTTTGGGATCATTGAACTCGATGAACTTGGTCCAATAATTGAAAAGAAGCAAAATCGGCGGTTAAGGAGGCGATGAAAATGCTCGGCAAAAGGTACGAAAGGCGGGGATGCACCGTACAAGCGGGATTGACCTACCTTAAGCGCACCACAAGGATCTCAACCTCGGTCATCACAAGGCAAGAGAAAGAGAGTTGAGTTCGGCTGAGATCAAAGTTCACGGACTCGAATGCAATAGGGAGCTGCTGAAGGTGTAAAGTTCGTGAGCTGTCTTGTAATTGAAAAGCACGAAGAGGATTGTTCCACATTGATGTCTATGGAAACCCGACATTCCAAAGATGGAGTGATATTGATCGGTGGTGTGGTTTGCAATCTTGAACTACATACACAGGCCTCTCGGATCAAACCCGAAAACATCGAGTTACGCCATGACACGAATGCTAAGATAAGAGAGCACCACGACAAAGAAACACTCCTAAAAAGAAACCTAAGCTTGAAGCACTCGGGATCCATCTAAACCGACATCATTATCATTTATCTTTGTACTAGCGATAGGAACCATGTAATGTGATCAATAAAGATGTATGTTTGGTAAAATATTGATGTTCCTTATTATGTTCATTAGTACATTCGATGTAAGAAGAAGCCAATTGCTCACTTACACTCATCGAACACTAGGCTATTTGTATATCCAAATAGGGAGGCTGTTGGGTTCGATAAATACCCAAACCCCTAAATCTAGGATTTGAATAGAAAATATCCCAAGTGTTTAGACCTTTTAACAACAACAGTCATTGCGCATAGTCTCGGTGAGCCATCTTCGAGATACTCGATACGAGGCAACAAGATAGTCTCTCCACTCGGCAAGGCGGAACTTAAAGGGTGAAGGCGGGTCAAGAAGAAGATGGTGGATTCGGTGGTGATGACAATAAATCACTTGAATCCCTAAGACTCTCTCAACTACTTACGAAGACAAGCGAAGAAGAAGGCGAAGGATATGAAGGCGAAGAATGGCGGAATAAGGAGGGATAAGTTTGAATCGAGATAAGACAAAGTCCTTATCAACCAAAGTCAACTTTCCACAGAATGGCAAAGATCGAGGCTTAGTGTCATCAACGACCTTAGGAAAGCAATCTTGTCTCTTACTTTAAATAGTCTTTGTAAGCAGAGACAAAATACATCGATATTTTGTCTTTTGTATGATGTCGGTTTGTCACTTTGGAAAGAGTTAAAACTCATACATGTATAAATAGCATAAGAGATGGAGTGATAGATTAAGCTTGTGAATTGTAAAACACACATACATAAGCCATCTTTTCACTCCTCAAATATAACAATCACGAGATATCTCGGTGGGTTCTTGTAGTTGTGCTCGGACTTAGCCTAAGCTTGAGAGAGTCACCAAACCTTGTCATTTCAATCCCAAGTCTTGTTCATAAGTACTTGGGTAGCGATTCTTTTGATTGTTTTCTAATAAAGAATATGATGTTGAAAATTACTCGGTGTGTTTTACTTACGTTAATTTCGGTCATTGTTCACTATTAATGTGTTTTAAGTACTTAATTGTTTTAAGCGGTAGTGAATAGGGAACAACAGTTAGACTTAAAGCCATGGGGATTTATGGTGGCCTTTGAACCTTGTCATCCTCAATTGCTTTTTCTGGGAGGAAGGCGATCCCAAACGAAGGAGGGATGTAAGAGTCATGCAATCTTGAGATTCTTGCAGAAAATTTGATTTGGCCCATTCATAGCGAAATTTAGATTCGTCATCCCATTTTAACTTAATGGCTAAATTTAACCTTTACCAGTTCTCGAATGAAATTCCTTTGTAGCGATGTCCTTTCTTTTTTCTTCATCAAAACATGCCCATTCCTTACCTTTGAACCAGTTGGGATCGGGAATTCTCCTCCATTGAAAACCTTAAGGCGAGGATCGTATGTAGGCCATGCTTGAGTCGTTCCTCCGGACATCATAATTGCGGTTCACGAAATGGATAGTCCAACCTACATCTTCAAACCAATTGGGCATGATATGGTGCCCGGAACCAATTTTCCTTAATCGGTTTCTCATCTTGAAACACCACCAAACTTCACCTTTTTATTCGCTTTACAAAGAACCCGACCACCACCATTGCGACATTTGAGAAGTGGGGAACACGTTGGAAAAGTTAACTTAGAACCCTCTATCATAAAAGTGATAGGGCCGCAACAATGGAGTTTTCCATAACTATAGTAATACCTTTTTATCGGATACCCTTGGTGAAGTTCGAACTTCGTCGTCTTCCTCTTGGGAAATTTATCGCTATCATCTCCATCACTAGACTCACTATCACGCAAATGACCAAAATATGAAGGGAAAGTTATCGGGAAAATTTGTTGGCTCTTCATTAGAAACCTTGTCCATGAGCTTGGGCTCATTACTTTATCGGTGTCGGGCACAAGCTTTTATCCATCTTAAACACCACTCTGTCATCACTTGTATCCCAAAGAAATTTCCTTTTCTAAGACCTTGATTCGGGCGCGTGGGAAGCAAGGAAAGGTCTTCAAGAATTAAATGTTCTCTTGGGGTGTTTGCCATGTCGATAACCACGAATTTGGACGTAAAGATGAACCTATCGACTTTGACCAATACACCACCCGTGATCCCAAGAGGAGTTTCCTTGGTCATGTTTGCCATCTCAATCTGTTAGGACCCTTTTATCAATCCATTTCACACAATATAACTAAAAAGATGAAGCAAATATGTGGTGGTACAAGAGATGTATGTGAATGTTTTAGAGATAAAGTAAAGAAGAAAAACAATATTCATATTAAAACACACACAAAACACTCAAGCACACACCTCAAATGTGTCATTTGAGGTGTATTCTACTAAAGTACATATGCCCTAATGGGCTTTGGGATGGGCTTGGATTGGACTTGGATTGGATGACAAGCGTATACAAGGCTAGCTTAACTAAGCGATTAACCATTTAGCTTAGGTCAATCCACTAGCCCGTTGACTATTCTAGCACGATATCTAACACACGTTACAAAGTTCCTAAATGTGAATGACCATCACTTCTAATAAAAATGTTACGGCTAACAATCTCCCCCTAAAGGATGGTCATTCAAAAGATGCTCCACTTGATTAGGTCTTTACTTTCCTTAAGCTTGAACTTTGCGTGTAGATATAGAATAGTCTTAATTATTTGTTCCTTCATGCTTTGTGATCAATTAATGTGGTTGTACGCCATTGTCAACCGTTGGTTAGGTGTCTCCACGTCTTTCTCCACCATGCTCACACTTCTATTTGACTTTTAATTGCCAATGATGTAGTTCTCGAGTCTTTATACTTTGTAGATTCTTTGACATTGACGAAGAACCATCTTTAACTTTGTGTTGCCTTCGATTTTGATGAGAACTTTCATGTGTTATTGGTATGAGCATGTGGAGAATCTGCATGATCTCTTCCTCATGAGCATCCATAAGAAGAAAACATAAAACATGGGTTAGAGATAATCCAGTAGCTTACAAGTTTGAATTTCGAGTGTGTTAACGACATAATGTGAAAACACGTCTCTAATTCTCACAAAGGCCGTTCTGACTGAGTCCCACAAGTGAGATAACGCGATGTACCAAAGTACACCTCTGATTCGGTGAGTCGTTGAGGTACATGAAGCATCACCCTATTTGTAGACCGTTTGAGACACACTAAGCGTAATCCACGAGAGTTCAAAGTGACTGCTTTGTTAGGGGCGCTTGATGTTGACCTGGCGGGAGTTTCCATTAAATCATTGAAGATCACGGATGTGAAACTTCTCATAAATGTTTTGGCGATTGCTAAGATCTGCGTGGGACTCTAGAATATATCACATGTGTCCTTATTGATGAACAACAAAGCGATGTCATGTCAAGTGTTCCTATGAGATCTTTTAATGAATCTCGTGGCTCTAGACTCAATTAGTGCATTTTGGTTTTCTGGCGGAGACTAGGGAGAGGTCTCCTTCTTCAATACCAACCAACTCTAAGAGAAGGTCAATAGATTATGTAGGGTTCCCAGTGAGAATGAAACAAATCCTTTTAAGAGGAAGTGAGTGGCTAGAAGGTTAGGTGCGGTGAGTCCTTTGGGTCCATGGCGTCTTTGTCTTCAATACCGGCGTCATCTTAGTGACAACCGATGGCGAGATGAATTGAACCGGTTTACGCCTAAGGTTGATTATGGAGGGCTATTTCTTTCACCCTTTGTTATACTTTTCTTTTAATTCTTCAACCCTTCTTTCTCCTTTCTCACATTACTCCTTTTTCAATCATACCTAAGGACTTCTAATACTAACTATGGGTATTGTCCTTGGGTAGATCCATCCGACTCTGGCGGATCATAGGACGAATATTCTATCCTTAGACACCTTGTAACTCCATGACTGTCTATTGTTGCCATAAAACCTTTTCTTGAAAATCTCTCAAAGTGTTTATGATTATAAAACACATTTTGTTAACACCTTGAGGGTTTGATTTTTCGAAACTCTCCCCTTCACATGTGCTTATATTGTTTTAACTTAAATCGCACATAGAGGTAGAGTTCGCACTTTTGAATTGATCTACTCATGATAGACAATTCCCCATGAGACATGATTACGTTGCTCGAGTTAAAGAGTTCCATTGTCGGTTTTAGGTGACAACTAGCTCTAATAACTAACGAAGTTGTAAACACTTCTTGAAAAGAAGGTTAGACCCATGTAAGTTCATGTCTATCACAAGTTTCTCGAAATGGTACGTTGATTACTCGTCAATTCAATGGTTCCGACTGAGTCGAGCTCTTTTGAGATTCAAACAACGATCATTAAACTTTTTTTGATCACATTTTAATCACGTTTCTCCCCCTTCAAAATAGCATATCTATGATGTTTTTGAAACAAAATGATTAAAAGATATGTTTTTGGGAAACCATTTGGAGAGAAACTGATTTAGCATGAATTTTGGAACAATTTTGGTTTTATACTCCCCTTTAACGAAAGCATATTTTGAAATTTTGATGAGGGAGATATCTTGGTACCAAATGTGAGAGATTTTGAAAAATCTTTTTGAAAAATTTGGAATCAATGGTACGCAATATGAGAAGAAGATTTTGAAAATCTTTTGAAGATACTTAGAGAAAAATTATCTTGATTTTTTTTGTAGGATAAGTGCTCGATATTTATAATCGATTTTGCATAGCACTTTCCTTTCTTTAAAGTACAGATTCTGATCTGAAATAGCGCATGCCATTATGATTTTAGGAAAAGTGCTTGAAAATATTTAGAACCTTTGTTTTGGATAAGCACTTTCCTTTCTTTAAACGCAGTCTGAATCGATGTGTCCGAAGCCATTATTTTGAAGTCCGGGTTTCGTCTTTGAAGTATCTGAAAGCCATTATTTTGAAGAAATTTTTGAAGCGACATGTTTTAGAAAACATTTAAAGAACTCTCACTCAAGCATTTGTACATGTCCGTATCATTGTTAAATGACATTTCTAAAACGTCTGAATATTGATTATACGAGAGACATGTCGTGAGAAGAATATTTTTGGATTTTTGATTTTATATTGTTTTGTATTTTTTAAAGTTTTCAAATTTTGTATTTTGTTTTGATTTTATAGAATAAATGGAAAATCAAAAATAGAAGATATAGAGAATGAAGAGGAAGAGTTCTGAATTGGAACCCTCGATGATCCGGGTTCGAGATATTTGATTCACATCGCAACCAAAGGCGAAGAGATTTCACAAATAACGATGTTAAAGTATTTGATTCCTCACTACGGGGTGTTCACTTTCAGCGGTTATAATGGTTTCTACTTCCTTATCACGATGATTGTCACTATTATACGTGTTGGTGCAAGTATCAAAATCTTTCTGTGGAATCCATCTAAGACCTACTTTGTTGAAAACTTTTCCGTTGGAATCCACCTAAGGTAAGATCTAGGAGTTGTTTTCTTTTCGGATCTGATGGAAGACTCATTTTTTGAAGAACTACGTCCTGAAGAGATCCACCTAGTAGATTTCTTATCCATGTTCATCTTATCAACGGGTGTGTTTCTATTTGGTGTCTTAGTGGATTGTACCTTGGCATCATGATTAGCTGAAACGACACATTTTTTACATGTAGGACAGACATTCTTGTCAACATTCTTGTTTAGGACAGCTACCTTAACATTGTCACTATAGTCATTTGGCAAATGATTCTTGTTCGAAAAAGACTTAGGATTTCTAGTGTTGTTTTCTACATGCTTAGTATTCAGCTTCCCATAACTACTCTTAGATGCAAGCCAATCCCTAGTCTTGTGAAGAGTGTTCCTAGGTAATGGTTTACAACTACTAGTATTGCCTTGAAATCTTGTAGAATTCATCACCCTAGATGTTGCACCTAAAATTTTGTCTTTTCGAGTCTGTGCCTTTTTCCTAGCTTCTTCTAGATAGTGATTGTTGACCATGTCGTTAGAACCAACATATTCTTTAACTAGATTTTTGGTCACATTCCGTGTACTAGTCTTAGAAATGCCGTGTAAACACTTTTCTTTATCAAAAACAGTTTTTCAAAACCTTTGATAATTCTTTTTAATAGGCAAAGGCGTGGTGTGACTGTTTTGATTAATCACTTTTCTCATTGACTTTGGAGGCGAGAAATAGACATTTTGGTTTGAAAACCGGTTTAGGAACATTTGTTTTCTCCTCGGTCAATGGTTTTGCAAACTTAGTATCCTGACCTTCCATTTTAGACATTCCAATTGAGCTCTCAAAGATCATTTACTCTTTCATGTCCTAGTAGGCACGCTCATCGACGGTTTGTCATACTTGCATTCCTCGATTTTCGATCAATTTGTTTAAAATAGGACCGTTTTCTTTTCAAGTTTTCAAGAGCTTTTCATATTTTGAAATAATTGCGGAGGTCTTAGACTAGAGTCTCTCATGATCTTCAACGAGAATATGTTTGTAACATAATGGACATGATATCGGTGGTTATAACATCTTGAAGAGAATCATTTAAATTTTCCAAAACTTTGATTTGTTCAACACTTTCATTAGCTTGCTTTACGGTTTATGATCATTGACAAAGTCACATGTTTCTTTCAAAATGCTTGCTCAAAATGAATTACCCTTGAATTGATGTTATTAAATTTGGGGGCAATTTGAGTTTCAAAAACTTTTATTTTCATCATCAAAACTAGTAAACTAGATGTTAGTTGTAATATTGGTTTTAGATTTGACAGTCTTTTGAAGTTCCCCAATTCTAGTTTTAACGTCATCTAAAATGCTTCTAGCATCACTTGTGTTAAAAGGATTGTTTGAAGACATTTGCCAAATCACTTGAAATCCATGCATAAGTTTTATAAAACTTATACATATTGTTTTATACAACTTATAAAACTTATACAAGTGATTTTACATATTGGACTAACAAGTGATTTTGTATAAGTTGTATTAGTTGGAGTGGCATTGTATTCAGTAGGTTCGATGACGGGAACAAGAAGAATAGCCCTAAAATCTGCTTTGGTGTGATGGTGACTTGTTTGTGGTTGGCGTCACCGTCACGACATTTTGACCTTTGATCTTTCGCATTGTATGCGAAATGGTGAATGTAGATCTCGGCCTTTGTGTAGCGAGTTGGTGAGCATGTTACGATAGGGTGAGTCTTGAGAATATCCACCGCTATTTGACACGAAGATTGAGAACAATAGAAGTTATCAAAATCAACTTTGAGGTTATTCTTTACGATCTTCATTGGATAACCATGAGGGAAGATATCTTCAATAGTGAGAACGTTTGGTGCTTCCACATTATGCATTTGAGCGTCCATGTCGTGATCTGAAAGATATTTAGCCAAAAGAACCAACATATCGAAAGACATTACGTTAGTCAACAGTTGATTTTATTGTCTACTTATTGAATGTGATATGTCGATGATTGTTACGAGTCCAATGTCACTTGTTAGTCCAATAGTCCAAAGACGTCGTCATAAGTTTCGTGAGTTGATTAACTTTGAGTTTTAAAGTCCAAGTTTTCACTTATTTTTCACAACTTATTAAACATTTAAGCTTATTAGTGACATGTTTGGTTTTGTGATGTTATGATTTATTTATTTACAAGTTTGCGTGTAACAATTCATAATTTTGGTTAAAAGCTAGGCTTAGGCGTGGGTTTTGCAAGCTTATCGTAAACATGAGTGGTTATCGGCGTAAACATAAGCTTATCGCGTGGATCTTGACTTCGCGTAAGAAATATTACAGCGTGGGAAAGAGGGCCTTGGGCGTAAAGCTGCAGCGTGGCGTATATGGAACCTGCGGCGTGGCGTATGGAACTTTACACGTAAGGCTTACTCGTAAGAGTGAACCTTTTGCATAGAGGTTACTGTTTACGCATATCCTTCACAGGATACGCGTAGTCCCCATTGTAGAACCTTACGGGTAAAGGTTACGCGTAAGATGACTCTTACGCATAATACTACGCGTAAGGTGATCCTTATGCGTAGATGTTCAAGTAACCTTGATTCTGAGTTATTCACGCGTATAAACCTGAAATAAATTCATCATAACACTAATATTAACATCTACATACATTCCTTTTCAGATCTAATCATGAATACACTTTCAAGCGATTATGCGTAAAAGCGGGTTACGTAGACTTTAAACCCTAATGTTCAATTTCTACATGTAAGAGTTTTATCCTTAGGAATTACACCAAACTTTTTACGGGATGTCTAAGAAGGCTAGTGAGTTGTTTTATGCAAGTTTTAACATCAAAACCTAAGTGGATCAAAATACCCAAATTCTATGAACATAAACCTAATATTCAATTTTAACGCAATTAGTGTTTTGGGTAAGTTCTAAGCTTTGTGTTTGGTTAATTCAACATGAAAACAACATCAAACAACTATCTTTTAACGAAACACTCACATTTGAAGGCGCCCAAAATTACGCATAAACCTAATTTTCAAAATCAAACAATTCATGTTTACGGGTGAGTTTTAATGATAAAAATGGTATCATAGAGTTTATACAAACATTTTGACACAATCATTTCAACCACAAACACTCACTTGATTATGTGTTCATACGCTTGTCGTAGAACACAAAATCATCTCTGAACAAAAATCTAACCGTTGGTTTAAAAATGATTCAAAACCATGTTTAGATGATTACTAAAACGTTTAACCACTTACAAATTGATGATCAAGAACACGGTTTGAAGATTGATTTTTAGGCGTAGGATTTGGTAGTTGTGAAATAAATGTGATGAGTTAATGAGTTTAGGTGGAGTGTTTTGTTAAAAATACTTTGAGCTTTTGACACTTTCAGTCCTCCACCTTAACCATTTACATACAACGCCCATAACTTCCATTTTGGTTACCAAGCGAGCGATTTGGAAAGAAACATGACGACTCCCCTC
The DNA here is from genome assembly GCA_022545495.1 of Chrysanthemum lavandulifolium. Taxonomy (NCBI): domain Eukaryota; kingdom Viridiplantae; phylum Streptophyta; class Magnoliopsida; order Asterales; family Asteraceae; genus Chrysanthemum; species Chrysanthemum lavandulifolium. The sequence goes on from CM040238.1 coordinate 136,714,260, forward strand.
GACTTAAGAAATAATGAAATTTTATAAATTTTAGTCCGAGTGTCGATGAAGCAATGTGGCCACCATTATTAAAGAAACAAGCGGGATGAGGTAACATGCAAGTACAAGGTTTTATGAAACCGAAAAATATTTGCTTTCTCCCCTCAACACTTGATCGAGAAAATCTTGAATTTTGAAAGATTAAAGTGTTGTGGAAGATTATTACTTGCCATGTTAAAAGAAATATAGATAGAAGAATATTTTGTTGTTTTATCAGTTTTATAATTTTGTATTTTGTTTTGAAAATATTTACAAAAGAGGTTTTGGTGTTTGTTGGTTTTAAGAATGTTTTAAAAGTTCATCCAGTTCCTGCGGAGTCAAACAACGCATACCAATCCGGTGGACCAACTCATTAAACCTAGCGGGGCTAAGGCTTTGGTGAGGAGATCGCGAGTTGGTATTCGATACCCACAAAGTATAATTCAACAATACTCTTTTCCATGTGCTCCTTGATGAAATGATATCGAAGATCGATGTGCTTCGATTTGAATGTTGAAACGAGTTGCGAGATCGCAATAGCACTCCGATTGTCGCGGTACATCGGGATTACATTAAATCGTAACCATAGTCTTTGAGTTGTGTTCTCATCCAAATGACTTGAGCACAACACCCGACATGGCTACATATTACGCTACGTTGATGACAACGATGTACAATCCTACTTCTTGATTGCCATGACACGGTTTATCACCAAGAAATTGTAATGCTCACGAGTACTTTTCCGTGAATCTAAGCATCACCGTGTGATCGTCATACGAAAAAGCTATTAGTTCAAAACCGAATCCTTTGGATACGGATCCCCAAGTTAATGGTTCCCTTGATGTATCGGAGGATTCTTTTAGCCTCGGAGAGGTGGGTTTCATTGGTCTCGATCGATAACGGAGCAAAGATATCTGGAAAAAACAATATCGAGCTGCTAGTTGTTAGATACATGAGAGACCCAATGATACTACGGTATTTGGTAGGGTCCACCAATTTCCATGTAAATCAGTGTAGTTTCTTGGTATGTGCCATTGGTGTGGCATAGGTGTCAGATTTGCATTCCAAATTTGTTTAAAAATTCAAGGGCATATTTGGGTGACTTAAGAAAATACCACGGGGTGATTAATGAACTTGCAATCCAAGAAAGAATGTAAGTTCACCCATCATGGACATTTCAAAATGTTTTGTCATAAGTTTTGAAAAGCGTTTGAGTATTTTAGATGTGTTGACCCAAAATGATGTCATCCATAAATTTGAGCGATTAAAATGTGTTCCCGTGATATTGTATGAAAAGTGTAGGGTCGACCGAGCCTTTAGAGAAATTATTAGCGATAAGAAAGGATGATAACTTATCATACCACGCCCGAGGGGCTTGTTTGAGACCGTAGAGAGCCTTGTTTGGTTTGTAAACATGGTTCGGGAACTCTGGATCAACGAATCCTTACGGTTGGTGACATAGACCGCTTCTGGTTTACCATTCGAGCGGTTTGGCGTCCATCCGAAAGACCGTGATGTTCATGTGTGCATGACGCTAGAAATATCCGAGCGACCTCAAGGCGAGCAGCCGGAGCGAATGATTCTTCAAAGTCAATACCTCTTCACATCTATAACCCTTAGCCACCGGGCGTGACTTGTTTACGATTCTTGTTCCTTGACATCAATTTGTTTTCCAAATCCATTTTAGACCAATGGCGAAGACCCTGTTGGTCTTTCAGCCAATTCCCATACTTGAGGCGTTTAAGCGATTGAGTTCTTCTTGCATGGATTCAATCCGGTTGTCTTTGGTCATTGCGTCTTTAATGTTTTAGGTTGATTGGTGAGCGGTGAGTGCATAAATGCAATGTTCACCGTCGTGTGAAGACGTTGTCTTATTCTGTTGGTTGATTCGGGTTACCAATAATGTTCTCAAGAGGATGGTCTTCGTCCAACGATGTGTGGAAGGTTGATGTTGATATACATTGTGCAGTTGGGAGGATTCAAATGGTTTGTAGATGATTCCGCAACATCACGGTGCGAAGTTTCATTAGCAAGCGGGTTGAAGAACGCATTTGGATCAAAATCTGCGGGTGGGGTACTTCATTGTTGAACATCATCGGTGGTTCAGCGTCGTTGGATCCGTTTGTTCAAGTTGTTGTAGAGTTAAGCGGTGGTGCTTCTTCAACGGTGGTTGTTGTAGGCAGTGTATCGGTATTGGAATATGATCGGGTTGACGGTGGAAACATTGGATACACACGGAGCACGTTCATCAATATCATCACTAAAGAGGAGCAAATAACTTTTCCATTTGTTGTGAGTAAAATGGGGCTTGGTTCGGTGATGATGGGTTTGGGGAAGTTTAAGCGGTTGTGACGGGTTTCAAGTATTATGATCGAAGCCATTTACGTAAGCTCATCGAAATTTGCATGAATCGTTTCCATAACACGCTTTGTCACGACGATTCAGTTCGAAACCCTTAGAATTTTCACAATATCCTATAAAGACTCAAATGTCGACTTTGGCCTTGAGCTTACCAAAGTCATCACGATCATTATTCGGATAACAAAGGATCCAAATACATGAAAGTGTTTGAGGTTCGGTTTATGGTTGTGGATAAGCCCATAAGGTGTTTTGTTGTGGCGCTTGGTAATCATTGGCGATTACGAGTGTAGCATGCGGTTGACATGGCTTGACCCATAAGTGTCTGAAGTTTAGCATTAACTAACATCGTTCTTGCGACTTCCACCAACGTGCGGTTTCGTCTTTCAACAACTCCGTTTTGTTACGGTGTCGTGCAATAGATGTTTGATGCTCAATTCCCACTTTCTCATAAAATGCGAAGAGTTTGATTCACAAATTCGGTTCCTTTGTCTGTTATGATTTGTCATTTGTGTTCGGAGCGAACTTGAATTTTCGTGAGAAAGGTGATGATCATCTGTGGATCTTGATCTTTACTTGAAGAAAGTAGACCCAAGCCCATCTTGAGTAGTCATCGACAATTACCAAGATGTAGCGTTTACCGTGTCGTTTGCATGCGCATCGGGCCACATAAATCCATGTGAAGAAGATGAAGCACATCTTTGAGAGTTGTGTTCCATCTTTGAAGGAAAGTGAGCATGAGTGCTTTTCCCTTGTTCACACTTGAGCATAGGTGATCTTTAGAATATCGAATTTGGAGACCTTCAACAAGTTTGTATCGAGCAAGGTTGGTTATGGTTTGAAAGTTTAAATGTGAGAGCAACGGTGCCATAGCCAAGATTTTGTTGATGTTGCCTTTGAAAGTAGGCGGATGGGAGATGAAGCAATCATGTCTTGCATGGAGATAGTGTAGAGACTTGAATTGCGAGTGCCGGACATAAGATCGTTTCCTTGTAGATCACGAATGAAACAAGTTTTCTCCCAAAAGCAACTTCCAAATCTCCATCACGAAATTGACCTCTTGAGAAGAGATTGTGACCGAGGCCTTCCACATAATAAGCCCCGCTAATTTTGATGTTGCCATTGATGTAATCTCCGTAGCCCATGATAGATCTGGTGATCATTCCCGAATCTGACGGTGCCAATGAACTTTGCAAAACGTTTGATAACAATTTAAGATTGCTGTCATGTGTCGAGAACATCCGCTATCAACAATCTAGGATGATCATATCACTGCATTACACAGACGACACGGATGGAATAGAAGTAGATGTGGCACCAAGAGTTAGAGGGTTCAAGCGGTTATAGTAGAAATACACATCAACGATTTTAGGTATCCATTTAAATCCTAGTGTGTTATGTATCCATTTCTGCCATTTCCAACTAGTCTTTGCTTTAGTCTTAGTGAATGCACTAGGTGGTACTACATTCCTTGGAGGTGATAATGGTGCTACAGGGACATCAATGCGTTTCATAGAATCTAAAGAGGGCGGTTTACCAAGCACAGACTTAGAAGCATTAGTGGGCCTAGAGGTATTCCGTTTCTTAGGATTCCGTAAACAAGACAAGATAGCTTTAGCAACAAATTTATCATGTCAATCAGAAAGCATACTTTGATGACATATAACACAAGAAGCTTTAGACTTAATATCAAAAGTACTTAAAGGTTCATCATTCATTACAACACTTTTTCCATTACATTTGTCAGACGCAATATCTAAAGTGGGTGCAACTTGAATCTTATTCAAAGTCCTAGGGTGTTCTTCTACTTCAACATTTTTATTCTTCTTTTCTTAGGTCGCAACTTCCTATTCTTCCTTGTATTTCTCATAGGTGTGAAGTGCGGACGTTGGGAAAAGAGGCAACTATTCTGTTTCAGTGAGAGGAAGCACATTAGTATCTTGTGATTTGTCAGTAGGCATTCTAGTGTCACTTTTTCTAAGTGTTATAGGTGCAAGTTTCTTAATGTTGCTAAGTTGAACTTGTTCATACTTTCCTAACTTCTCTTTTAACTCAATGACAATGTGCAACAAATCTTGATTTTCGAGCGAAGATTTCGAGAAAATTCATGACTTCTTTAGTGTGTGCAAGATAATGATCAAGTTCGTTTGATGCTTCATCACGAGTCTGCATTTGAGTAAATCAAATATGATACCATATTCCTTTTAACTTTTGCAAGTTCTTGTTCATATTTTGAGATTTGACATTTCAAAGACACGTTTTATCATCCAGTTGCTCAATTTTAGGATCAAAAGATTTTGAGCATAATTGGGTGATTTTGTTTTTCGAGCAAGTTCACGATTTTGACAATCTTTTGACACCATTGAAGGCGACATTTTGCATTTGAAAGTTCGTTTAACAATCGTTCATTTTCAACTTTTAAAGACTCGATCTGATGCACATTATTAGTATTCTCAACAATTTCAACAGAATCAACAGAATCATCAGAGATATAATCAGATGCATATGACAAAGAATGCAATAACACAACATTATAGATATCAGCACAGATAACATCTTCCAAGAGTCGATCAACATCGTTTCGTAATATTTTCTTTTTACGTTTGGTATTTGAAATTGATGTTTCCATTTGTTCGAAAACTCTTTTCATAAGTCCGAGCTCCTTGTGAAAATCCTTTCCCAATATATAGCACAAATTTTCAAATTTCGGACATGAGGTAAAATTCTTTTACTCAAGAATATCTCTTTGTGCAAGAAGAGCGATTGAAAATGTTCAATTTTTATTTCAGAATGAAATTCAATTTCACGTTCCAAAAGTTTGATGTTCGAAATGAATGTTTCAAAATATTTTATAACTTTACATTGTTCGGCTAATGGTTTTATTTCACTAAGTGAAGGTAAAGGACCATTAATTTGTACATTATTGGAAAGGGGACCCTCAGAAGTAGGTGTGATAACCCAAGGTGTGTTAGAAAAATCCTTTTGTGCAACGAAAGTGACGGCTTTTGAATAGTTAAATGGTTTGTTATAAACAACCTTTTCTAATTTTGATCGACTCTCATCTTCTGCATCTAATTCCTCTTGTCGGTTATATTCAACAACACACATAATGGAATCATCAACTCTATGTTATGCACTGTAAACTTCAAGATTTGGTTTGAATGCTCTGTTTGAAAACTTAGGTTTATAATCGCGAAGATTCGGTCCATATCCATTTGGATTTGGTTTGAAAGTAAACTTTTGAATCGTTGTGATTGATTCACCATGTTTATAAACAAGAGTTCGAAACTCTTTGATTTTGTTTTGTAAGTCGACAATTTCCTCAAGATAGTCATCTATTCGTTTCGTGGAATGCTTTTGTACTCGAGAACTGTTTTGACAAGTTAACAACTCGGACTTGGATTTTGAGTTTCCAAGGTAAGGCGTTAAGTTGTTGTTTATGATCATGTTTCGATTGTTCTATTTGAGACAACAAAGCATTCTTGGATGCGACTAGATCACGTATCTGTCGTTCTAATGATTTTTCGTTTTGGTGTGATTTAGCAAAAGCGACTTCAAAACCTTGTTCACGTTTTCTTGAGTTTTAAAATAATTGAGTTGTCGTTTTAAGCATTCAATATCCACAGTTAACGATTGCATTTTTTGTGTAATTCTGATTCAATGCACAACATTCTTCCATTCGGATTGTTGGTCTTTAAGTAAGAGATCAACATCTGGATTAGGCAAAGGTTCGAGCGTGTTCAGCGTGAGTCACAACATGATCGCTATTCGGATCCTCAAGTATAACCACGGAGTCAATTTGAGTATCAAAGGTAACCATAAGGTCCTCTTGATCATCAAATGTAACTACTGAGGTCTAGTTGAAATCGTCGAGAATGAGATGTGGATCGCTCATGTTGAACATTCTGAGCTCTCGTCGGATCGGATGTTGGGTGAGATATAAGATCGATGATGAATATGGTTTGTTCGGTACGAGACAAGCCATCGCGTCATACACTGGGCTGTGTCACTCATGTGGAGAGCTTGCATTTGTGCCATCAACATCATCTTCTTTGCATTACCGCAAGTCCTCCATATCATCATCACGAGTCTCGCATACGCCATAAAGCTCGTTCTTTGGTTGTGAGGGTTCCACCACTTCATCCTTAAGAGCCAAAAGTAAAGCCTCCTTGTGATAAGCACGCCTCTAGTCCTCGGCTTTAGGCATGCATTAGCAGTGACCCTTCTCATTCAGTTGTAGCAATAAGACCATTCATCCCATTCGAGCATTCCCTGTTCAACCACTTGAGCTCTCTCGTTGTTGTGGAGAACCCATGTTATTCCTTCCCATAGCATTAAACCCTTGACCACCTCCCATCGGCGACCATAACCACGATTACGAACTTCAACACGTCCATTGTTCACAACAGCTGATTCCTTGTGTTTGATGAGGAGCGAATCGATTGTTGGATTTGTTTGTATACCGGCGAAGGCTTTAGCAATCATAACAAATCCTTGTTGCAATGCATCGAAAGCATCGAAGTCATCATTAGCTTCACTGTAAAGTGCTTGATCATTTACATATTTTTAAGTTATACAAGTGGTATAAAACTTATACAAGCGATTTTACAACTTATACAACTTATACATATTGATGCTAAGTTTTATAAAACTTATACAAGTTATTTATAAATATGCATAAGTTTTATAAGTTTTATAAATATTGTGTATAAGTTAACTATGAAATCCATGCATTGGAGAATGAAGCAATAGCATTTGTGAAAGCAGTTTTGAGACGATTTTCCTTAGTTGCCATTGATGAAGGTATGTGTGAAATGAATTTACGGATCTTGTAGACGATAAAGAAGTAATTTTTGTTTTCGAATCGATTTTTCCAATAACTAGCACGGTAGTTATATTCCAACAAACCCGGAAAATTTCAATCCAATGTAATTTTCAATCTCGGATAATCGAAGCTCAATAAAACCGTGGTCTAAAGCTATATCAATAATTTTCCACAAGATATTACTCTAGATCAATCACCATTGTTTATCAATAATTGTAATTTGGTAATGTTCAATTAAACCGAATCACAATTGGTCTAAAGTTATATTTGCAGTTTTTTTCCGGATGAGATATGGATCAGCCAAGGCCCAAAATTTTTCACGCAGCCCAACACCACTTACAAAACTAATCAGCCCAAATCTTAATAATCTACACAACCCGAATTATCCGCACTATATAACACTTACTTATAACCCCCACTACCCTAATATCACTCTTACAATCTCACCCTAATCTCAAAAAACGCAGTCACAATATTGTACTTCAATCACTTTCTTCACAGATAAAAAATCCGATCCCTCTAGCCTTAGATAAATCCGATCAACATAAAATGCAAACAACCAAATACCTCTTTGATTCTTGATTGCCCTTGAACTAAAACCAACGAAACGTTTTGCAACAGTAGTTTTCTTTGACTATTTAAACGGCTCAGGTAGGTGTAATCTTGTTTTATTTTTTATGTTTTGATTAAATCGAATGAAAGAGGGAATGAACCAATTTTTTTTGTTATTTCTTTGCAAGATTCGAATATCAAACGAAGTGCAAACTTCTAAAAATCGATATATGATGACATATCTCTTGTGGTGTTTGTTGTTAGAACGAATCTTAGATTTCACAACGAGATAAGCTGAGATCTAATAATGTGTTCGTTTTTCTTTTTCATTCGAGTGTTAGTGTTGATGAGGTCGGATTAAATGAAACTAATGGTTGTTTTTGTTGTGAGGTAATGTTGATTGTTGTGGTGGTGAGGTTTGTCTGTTGAATCAGGTCTTGACTTTTTTTGAAAACAATGCTCATATGAATAACTCTTAGTCGTAAAAGATTTATGCGTAAACCCTTGTCTTAGTCGTAAACGACGTTACGCGTAAACTCTTTTAAAAACCTTACGCGTAGACCCACCCTTACGTGTAAATCACCCTTACGCGTAAGCAACCTTACGAGTAAGGTTTATGCGTAGAAAACGTACGATATACTTTCCAAGTAAATCGTAACTATATCTGAAGATAGGCTTAAGTCCTTATGCGTAAAAATGGAGAGCTTATGCCTAAATCTGAATCCTTACGCGTAGAAAACGAGGGTTTTGACTTTTTTGTTGACTTTTTTTTTTCGACCAAGTTTTTTGACCACTTTTTCCGGTAATGATTTCCAACAGCTTTTAAAGCTTCAATGAAACAGAAAAACTATGCAAAAAAGAAACTGTTTTCGGATAAGATGCATTTTTGAGAACAGAAATATGCCAAAAAAACGAAACTTGTAAAAAGTTGTTTGAAGACTATTTGGACTGAAAAATAGATATGGACTGATTGTACCTTACAACAGTTTTAGACAGAAAAATATGTAAAAGTATTGCTTTGGACCAAAAATAACAACTGTTTTAGACACAAGAGATAAACTTTTTCTAGATATAAATGAAAGAAGATAGAAACAAGATAACAAGTGCCAAAAAAAATTTAAAGACGTGATTTTGAATAATAATGACACGATTTTTAACTTAAAATACACTTCTAAATCATCTTGAGGCTCTTGATACCACTTGTTAGGACCCTTTTATCAATCCATTTCACACAATATAACTAGAAAGATGAAGCAAAGATGTGGTGGTACAAGAGATGTATGTGGATGTTTTAGAGAGATAAAGTAAAGAAGATGAAAACAATATTCATATGAAAAACACACACAAAACACACTCAAGCACACACCTCAAATATGTCATTTGAGGTGTATTTATACTACAAGTACATATGCCCTAATGGGCTTTGGGATGGGCTTGAATTGGACTTGGATTGGATGACAACTTATACAAGACTAGCTTAACTAAACGATTAACCATTTAGCTTAGCCCAATCCACGAGCCCGTTGACTATTCTAGCACGATATCTAACACACGTTACAAAGTTCCTAAATGTGAATGACCATCACTTCTAATAAAATGTTACGGCTAACACAATCACCATGCTTGTTTTCCAAAGATTAGTTATTCTAAGTTTTAGAAATATTGAGAGTGGCATGATGTTTACATTGGATCCGAGATCAGCTAATGCAGAAAGATCATGGCTCCTATCGAACATGGAAGAATGAATCCTCCATGCAAACCTCCTTGATGAGTAGTTGGCGGTATCTCCGTTTCCAACCTTGGCGGATCTACGGTCCATGGTTACGCCGTAATTCGTTACAACGGTTATGGCGTAACTCGTGATCGTCGACGGATCCGACACGAAACAAGAGAAGAATGAAAATCATCAGTTGGTGTATTTACTTCTTTATCAGAAAAAACGGCCTTACACACAACCATAGGTTTAATTCCTTCGACTTTAGTATTACTTCTCTTCATCTCTTCACCGAGTTTCTCCACTATTGCCTCTAGGTTTTTAAAGATGTGTCATGGCTAGAGGATTTTATTTGTATTCTCCTAGAAATTTTAACCACTCATCTTGTTCCTTTTGTCTTTGGGCCGAGACCTCAAGATATTTCTTGATGGTGTCTTGATATTAGACCGTTTCTCGAAAGGCCCAAGATTGTAATATGCCGAGATCCTCCCGATATTAATTCTTTGTTTCCATTTGACCCTTGAAACGGTCTATTTGCTTCACCATACTTTACTTCTTCGTTTTTACTATCTTCGTTAATAAGAGGACAATTTTTAGTAAGATGTCCTCCACCATGTTTTCACATCCTACTTGGATAGCGTGAACACTTTCCTTGAGCTTTAGTATGTCACGACTAAGATTTTCAAGCTTGTTTGTAATGGAGGCAATACCATCAAGATTTCCGCCAAGGCTTCTTTGGCTTCCTCCATCGTGCCACTTTTGAGAATGATGGCTTATATGGCAAGAGTAGGGGTCATCCCCGGAATTGGTCCCTGATAGTCCAACATTTGTCTTGTAGCAACGTTGATACCTTTGTAGAAAATATTGACCTTTGTTGTTTAAGTCATGAGTGGGACACTTGTAAAGAAGATCATTGTATCTATCCCAAGTTTGATACAACGTCTCATCGCCTTCTTGATTAAAATTATGGATCTCCAGGAGTTGATTTGATATTTTCGAAGTAGGACAATATCTTTGAACGAAATGTTTCGTTAGGAGAGCCCATGTATCAACTGCCCCGGTGGGCAATCTATCCATCCATCTTCTTGCTGCCCTAGTAAGTGTTATAGGGAAGACTCGAAGCATAACCGCATCATAAGAAACACCATGTATGTTGAAAAGGATTGCGATGTACAAGACATTTTCAATTTGTTCGTAAGCATCTTCGTCTCTATTTCCTGAGAAAGGGTTAGCATGTAGCTCCCTCATAAACTGTTCTTTGATCTCAAAACGGACTTCAACTCCAATAGCTGGCCTAACGATACCCGGCTCTTGTTCATCCTTAGTCATAGCCAAATATTCCTCGAGAGTTAGGTTATCAATGTCCATGAATGCCATGGTACCTGAAACTTAAAAGAAATCGTGAGAAGACAAAAATTTAACAAAAACAAAAATAAAAGACTTAATAAAAATCCTAATATAACTCCCCGACAGCGGCACCAAAAACTTGATGCAAGATTTTTGACCAGGTTTTAATATTTATAATTGTCTCGTTCTATGGTCCACCTTATGCACCCACGGGCAGTGTACCCGGTCGTGTCTAGTGTAGTAATCGGTAAAACCGAGGTCGTCTCAAGAGCTATGTGAGCGGATTTTAATTAAGTCTACGTGTCACTATTTTTAACAGGTTTGAGGTTGAAATGATTAATTAACTAATACAAAAGAAATAAAAGTGTAAAATAAATAGAGGTTGTGATCAATAGAGGGAAAGTGTGCTAACCTAATTAATCATCCTATCGTGTAATGTTCATGTTTTATTACTTCCAATTGATTCAAGTGGGGTTTAAGTCGCTAGGACAACGTTTGGTCAATTCGTCTAACCTATCAACAAAGGCTCCTACCCGAAGCGTCAAGGTTTACCCTGGGAGTCGAGTGGTTTTAGTCGCTAAGCCAGTCATTAAATACCCTACATGAAAGATTCGAAATAATGAGTGTCGGGCGCTAGCATCTTAGACATTCATCCCTAACTTCTTAAGTTCATCCGGACGACCGGTGATCATTTGGTCGATTCAATACAAGCGAGGAAGGGTTAGTCGGTTGGTCAATTCTTACCCTTCTCAACTCTACCTAACTACCTAGGGTCAGTTGGTCAATTCTCCTAAGCAACTAGATACGATCGCATTTTAAAACTATCGAAGCTAGGGTAACTACCAACGAACTATGTATGCATACACTAGAAACAATTATATGAAAGCATGAAAACATAAACAAAACATTCAAGGAATCATAACTAGGCTAGCACCAAAGGTACTTAGCCAATCATATTAAAGAAACAATGAATTCGGTGTTTAACATAATGAAAGACATGAATCGAAAGTAAAAGATAGAAATGATCGCTAATGCTTATCGATATGGAGTGATTCCCCCCTTGGAGATGGCTCCGTATGCTCCGAATGATCGCCTTTGGAACCCTCTTCACGTTCTCGACTTTGAGTTGTGAGTGAATGATCCGAAATCTGAAATGGGGCTTGTATTTATAAGCGCGATCCTAGTTATGGCGTAACTTGAGTTGAGAGTTACGCGTAACTAATAATCCTCAAATTATACTCTCGTTAAGCGAGTTCTGGCGTAATACTTGGGAAAGGTTATGCTGTATCTTCAATACAGATCTCTTTTCGGTGGACTACGGCGTAATGCTTGTGAGGAGTTACGGCGTAGTTGATTGAGGCGCAAAATATTTCTTTGACCTAGATGATTACGTCGTAACCTTAGTTGGGAGTTAAGCCGTAATTGCAGTTAAATTGGTCTTCTGAGTCAAAACACTGGCTACGACGTAATGTGAGAGACTGAGTTACGCCGTAGCTTCTTCACAGTTGGCATACTATCATAAATCATTAGGAAAATCTCCAAATCCGCTTCTCTTAGGCTCCAATGCTCATAATTGTGAAGATAGTTTATAAGCTCAGCTAGGGATCAATAAAAAAGATTAATAACATGCACAGCGGAATAATCAAAAGAGTACTTTGTTATTGAACAAGGTTTTCATCACCATAAACTAACTAACTATAGACGTTTATAGGAACACGTCTACTAACTAAACTAATAACCTAGGCGTTTACAAGACTATACGCCTAGGACACACACACACCTTTAAGTCGACTACATCTTGGAAGACTTGTATTAAAACCTACACCTATGTCCTCTTGATATACTAGAGGATAAGGACTAATAAATAAAACTTCTTTTGCAAGCAAGTCCTTCCATCTTTTTGTAGGTTTCCTTCTTGTCGTATTAAGTCCCTCTTGTTTCATTCTTTTTGTCTTATCAACTCAAGCGATAATTCCCAACAATCTTCCCTAGTTGATAATGACAAAACCATTCTTGAACGAACTTCCCTAGACGAAGTAGAGAAATTGAGATTTGAGATCTCACCATGAATGAAACATTCTTGTCTTCCTTTATCTTCCCTTAATCCATGCCATGCCACTCGAACATCTCTTCCCTTTTTATTATTATCCAAATAGGGAACATATGCAAATAATGATCTTGACCACCACGAACCAATATCATACTTCCAATCTAAGACTTCCTATGCTTCAAATCGCCCACCATTCGCATCATAAGAAAAATAGATACAAAGCATGAAAACTCCAACTAGCGGTAGTAATAATGATCAACGATAGTAAAATCAAACACTTCCCTTGAGTTGTGCATGAACATCAAATGATTCTTCAAATCAGTAAGCTCCTTGTAATGATCACTTGTGAAAGCGGGTATAATAAATTTGATGAAAGTAAAATTTCCAAAACTTCGTCTTATGTCTTGTATTATCCACGTGACTCAAAACTCATACTCCTCGTAAAGTATAAGTAGACAACAACCTCTTGACAAATCCTCAACTATATGAGACACCGAGCACAATAACGTAACTCCTTAAAGTCATAGAAAAGTGAGTATTAAGCACCATCGGTTTGTAGATCACACAATTTTGCTAGATTCATCAAGTCTTTGTCACATCTCTATAAAGTCTGAACAAGTTATCTACAAAGTGTTACACCCACTTTGAGATATGATACAAGCACAAATCTGTGAAACTCAACTACAACATCAAATAAATGATATTTAACCTTCTTCGTAATCATTTCATCAATAAATCCAAAAACGAGCTTTTTAAAACCTTTACGAACAAATTCTAATCTTTTGTGTGTGTGACCAAATCCCGTGTGTGTAAACCATCCAAAATCCATAACAATTATTATGCTCAACTTTCCTCAATCAAAACCATACGAGAACCAAAAAGTCGTTTTATCCGATATTGATCAAAACTAGCAGTGAAACAATTATATCGGACCACGTTAGCGATTACAAAATTTTCTCAAAGACTTCCGTCAGCGATACTTTCTTCCAAGCAGTACTTTGCATCTGTCGTGGTAGTACTTTGCATAAACTTCGAACAGTACTTTGAAACACACAGCAGTACTTTGAGCAATTTAGGATTTTGACAGCAGTACTTTGGGTATAAACAGCAGTACTTTGAGCTCGGAGCAGTACTTTGTCAGCAGCCATATTCGACAGCCTGTAAATTTCACATAAAAGCTCAAATCGACAATCCCTCTGGTGGAAAGTTAGATTATCATATAGAGAACGTCCACCTAAAATTTCGTTACGATCCAACGGTTAACGAAAAAGTTATAATCGTTTCAAAACAGTCTTGTAGTAACCTTACGAAATTTTTCGGTTTATTGACGAGACTTGACGACTTATAACTTTTGATTGAGAGCTCGGATCGACAATCCTTCGGTGAGATTAAAGATAGATATACCAAGAAGCTCCAGGTTCAATTTTAGCCCGATCCAACGGTTCATTAAAAGTTATACCCTCTTGAAAACTATCTTTGCGAAAAGTTGCGAATTTTGCAAAAATCGATTTTCTTCATTCTTTTTCGCCAAGAAACCTTGTGAATCCCTAGGTAACGAGCTCCCCGAGCTCTGATACCAATTGTGAAGATCGTTTATAAGCTCAGCTAGGGATCAATAACAAAGATTAATAACATTGACAGCGGAATAATCAAAAGAGTACTTTGTTATTGAACAAGGTTTTCATCACCATAAACTAACTAACTATAGACGTTTATAGGAACACGTCTACTAACTAAACTAATAACGTAGGCGTTTACAAGACTATACGCCTAGGACACACACACACCTTTAAGTCGACTACATCTTGGAAGACTTGTATTAAAACCTACACCTATGTCCTCTTTATATACTAGAGGATAAGGACTAATAAATAAAACTTCTTTTCGCAATAGTCCTTCCATCTTTTTGTAGGTTTCATGCTTGTCAGATTAAGTCCTCTTGTTTCATTCTTTTATCTTATCAACTCAAACGTATAATTCCCAACAATAATTTACTTGAAAGTGAAATATAAAGGAATCTGAGAATCCATATAAATGATATAAAATATGAGCGTTATCGGAAATTGACACTTAAAAGTCGGGACTTGTTTGATGTTATCGATATCTCGTTGTTCCATATATGAAATGATCATAGCTTATTAAGCCACATCTATAAGATGTAACACATGAACATTCGTTGAGTTCTATACTATATCGACCATTAAATTGAAATCAGAAAATATATATCTACATTACATATAAATTAGGATCT
>CM040238.1:136729474-136757671 GCA_022545495.1 Chrysanthemum lavandulifolium
TTTAAACCTATCTTACATCAAGATAAGTCTTTACTTCATTAATTCAATTATGTCTTTGATTATTTGTGTGTATGCTTGCATGTTCTCCATGTCCGCTAATTTATTTGTGTGTTTGCTTAGAAAGTATGAAACTTAATTATTGAATATTGATTGGTTGTTTCTTATCTTAGTTGATTAATGATCTAGTAATGCGATAGGTCATTCGTTGTGTATTAATGCTTGATTCATCTTTGTGAACCTTAGAATATAATTACACGAGTAGTTTTAGGCTAAACCATCCAAAGAGCCTTAGAGTAGGGTTTATCATCCACTAGTGGGTTTGTAGACAAGACCCTTTGGTAAGTTCAAAGAGTTAGGGAGAAACGCATACCTACAACTTTAGAAACACAACGCAACTAGGAATAAGGGCGTGACAACTCAACCATCAATAGGAGATAATTAAGGAGTAGTACAACCTAAGTAAACACATCTTTAAACTATCATCGAGCACACATTAATTGAACATAGACTCCCACAACCTTAGTTTAGATAATTAGATAATAGTAGAGTAATCGGTGAAATACCAACCCCAAATCCAATACCCGAGATTAGTACCTTTCTATTTCATAAAACATAAAAGATAAAAATAATCTTCCTCAACCTTAACCTTAGCGTAGTAACTCCTTATTAGCATTCCTATTCCCAGAGAGCGATATCAATACCGTGGCTTACCCTAATTACTACACTACTGCGATTAGGTTCATTGCCTGGGGTGTTATAAAACTTGCTCAAAGAAAGGAAGTTTCCTTGACCACGAGCGGCGTGTGGCGTTATCACTTTTCTTGTAAGGAGTTTAACTCTTGTTTTAACACTTCTCTAAAATTACTTTTTTAATAATTATGCGCATTTGGTTATCCATTTCACGCTCACGGGTAGTTAACTCAAACTTAGCACGTTGTTCATAAATGGCGACTTGTTCTTTATAGGCATTGATTCGGAGATAACGAGAATCATCGAGGCATCACGGTGTATTCATCAAAACATAGTCATCATTGATGCGAAAGATGCATCACTTGGTACAATCTCACTTTCACTTTGAATCACATATTGATCATATGGGACTATATTACTATCACCCATATTATCTATATCGATTTATAAGATTCATGAGATTGTGCCGCTATATATCTTTGCTCATCAACTTCATCGTATAGTTTAATACCTCGAAATGATTGACTCTTTGGATGGACGATCTGTTGTGGTGATGAGACCTTTGGAGAGACCATTGGTGAAATGCTAGCCATGAAGATTGTCTAGGCGATGGGTTCATCATCGACATCAGTCAAATGCATCACGATCGGCAACTTGAAAGGCATTTTGATGATTGTGACCTATTTCTGAATTGGTGCTCATCCGCATCGACATCATATGTTTTGGCATTTCCTCGACAGAAACAACAACTCTTGTTCATTCAAAACCGCTCCATTGTCACGAGCTTGCACAGTGACATCTTGTCCACGAAATATTACGTATTTTGAGGCGTTTTGGAGATGTCGGTTCCTTGCAATATGTCCTTCACCACCACAGTTGTAGCACTTGATTGGCTTTCCTTGTCCTTGATTTGCATTCCTTCCACGATTACGATTAGCCGCATACCCTCCACTACTCCACCTTTTCCTTGTTCATATTGTCTTCCTTGCCTTGGTTGCACCATGATCTTTCCATCTCGACAATAGCATGATTGTGAAGATTTGATGCGATTCGATATCATTGTTAGTGTGTGGAGTGAGGTTGATTTTGCTTAACCATAAGAGCAGTTGATTGATGAAATATTCCATGTTTGCTTGACATCGGGTTGTTAAACCTTTGATCAAGAATGAGTTTGTTGTTACCATTTCCAGTAGGTATAACTTGAGATGCTTTGGTAGTTATTCCTACATTGGTGTAAAAGGTTGTTGAATCATTTGACGAACTTGCATTACGAATTTGAATTGAATTTTTACAAATCATTCGTTCAAGCGTAGCATGTCTCTCTCATTACGAAGCAAATGCGCATACAAGCTCTCATAGTTAGTGTTCCTCAAACCTTTTGTTAACTTGGTAAGTGACAAATTTGTGCCATTCGGGATTCATGTTGTTCACAAACTTTGAATTTAGTCAATATTTGGCATAGTCATTTGATATTCCTCATGTCATTCACAAGCTTGTGGAACCTCACGTAATATTCGATGACACTTTCCCGGTTTTATCTTAAAGTGCTCAAAGTCATCATCTGATTGAGATTCTCTGTCTTCTTTAGTTAATTGAGAACGAGATAGAAGCATCTTAACATTGTCCCAAACGCCTTAGCTTCGGTGTTGTGATTGAATAACTTGTAGATGTCTTTTGGAAGACCACAGTATAATGTTTGAAGCCTTGATATCGACATCGTATCTCTTTTCTCCTTATCCTTGAGCTCATCATACGTCTTTAGTGCATCCAAACCTAAGATCATTGTACCATCCGCAGCGGTTTCAAGTGTGTCTCGTAGTTTCAATCGATAAGGTCCTTCATCAATTGATTTGAGAATGTTAACCCATTCTCCTTTCCCGAGACGATACAACCTAATTCGTTGAGCCCATGAGTCATGTCGGTTATGTCAAGCATAGGTGGGCGAGTATCGGATCGGCGGCTTGAGCGTCTTGACAACGAAGAGATGATAGTGGAGTGCGTTGGTAGACATGATTACAAATTCTACGGATTTTAAAACTCTTTAATTAAACCGGAAATAGATTTTTCACGGTTTTACTAAATCAAGATAAAATCGTAAGCGTAATACAAATAAAACACTAAATCACTCAAAGTGACAAATCGCTTTGATAAGACAAATCGCAACCAATCAACTCGCTTAATAAGCAAGTCGCAACCCAACAAACCTCTTAAAATGACAAATCGCTTAAATGAACAAGTCGCTTGAAGTGACAAATCGCACAAATAAAACAAATCGCTTAAACTAACAACTCGCTTAAATAAACAAGTCATTTGAAAAATTGTTGGGTTTAGGTTCCTTGCATCAAGAATTACTCTAAATCTTGGAACCATGGATGATTTGATATAACCACGGACATAAGAGTGTAACCACGAATGAAGACAACATGGCTAGTAGTATTGTGTAACCACGGATAATATATTGTAACCATTGCTAGTCTTGTATAGTCGGTTAGTTTATTGTATTAGATAAATATGGAAAAGATATTTATCTTGTAGGTTCGTATTGTATATTGTATGGGACTCCTTAGCCTATAAAAGGAGGTTCTAGGTTAGGTTAGATATCGTATGTTTTATATCTAAGGTCGATACACTTCAAGGTTGCAAAACCCTAATCTTGTAAGAGTATTCGTATTAATAAATAATATTGAGGTGTTGAATGTTTACTATTCTTCTTCTTAAGATTAAGTATTAAATTCAGCGTAATACTTGATAAGCTTTTGTTACAAGTCGGTTTCTATATTAGATCGTTTGCTCAGCTGGGATCAACAAGTGGTATCGAGCTTGTGATCTAGAAGCTGTAACCAAGAAGAAGTCTGTTAATCTTTATTCAAGTAAGTTAAGATGTCGATGAAACTCACATGGTGGTTGCTTCAAAAGTGCCCATGCTCAAACATGGTGAGTGTCAAATGCGGAGGATGCGAATGAGGCAATACATTCGTATGATTGATTATGCTCTCTAGGATGTTGTTGAAAATGGAGACACTCTTCCTAAGAAGGGTGAGGATGGTAAAGAGATAGCTATTGTTAGTGAACACGATAAAGCTAAAGGAAAATGGAGATCAAAGCTCACGATGTTCTCTATGGGAATACCAAATGAGTTTGCCTTGGACTTTGATCAATATGAGTCTGCTAAAGAATTATTGGATGCTCTTGAATTAAGGTTTCTTTGGTAATGAAGCTACAAAGAAGTCAAGGTGAATATGCTCAAGCATCAATTTGAAACCTTCACCGCTCTTAGTGGAGAAAAGATTGATGGTTCATACAATAGACTTCAAAAACTTATCGGTCAGTGAAGTCGAGTGGGTTACAAGTTCCTTGAAGATATTAATTTGAAGTTCATTAGGAGTTTATCATCCGAAAGGGCTATTCATACAATTGTGTGGAGAAATAAGACGAGACTTTGCTACAATGACTCTAGATAATCTCTTCAACAACTTGAAGGTTTATGAGTGCGAGAATAACTTTTCTCACTCATCTTCGCTAATCAAAACATTGCTTTTGTATCCACTAATCACAAAAGCCCACAAGATGTATCCTTCTTGCTTATGGTATAACCACGGCTATTGCAAACAATACCACCGTTTAGTGATAATGTCGGTGATGGTGCAATTGTGCTTTTCACGATTTAACTACCGGTGTTGATGTTTTGAATCAAGATCTAGATCAAATTGATCACGATGATCTTGAAGAAATTAACCTTCAATGGCAAATGGCAATCTTGACTCTCCAAGCAAGGAAGTTTACGAAGGACCGGAAGACATGTTAGGTATGATGGTCAAAGGAGAGTGGATTCGACAAAAGCAAGATGGAGTGCTTTAGCGCAAGAAGAAAGGTCACTTTGCTGGGGAATGTCGAGCTCTAAAAGAATTGAAGGCATTAAGAAGACAACGGAAGAGCTCACGCTTCTTGACTTTGGTTGCTCGGGATGGGCTTGGTGATTATGATTGGAGTGATCAGTTGAAGAAGGTCCAAATCGACTTTTCTTGCTAGTGAAGCTTCAAAGAGCATAACTTTGCTCTAATGGCCTATCTTCATCTTACGGTTCGATTCTAAGGTATCTAATGATTCTAAAACATCTACTTGTTCTTTTAAATCATGTTATGATAACTTAGAATCTCAAAAGATATCAGCGAGTATGAGAAAAGAAGTAGAAAGATTGACTTTAGATAACTTAGGTTATAGAGTCGATGCGGAAGGTGTGGAAGAGAAGCTAAAATTATGAAATGTGAGTTTGAGTATGTAGAAAGATCAATATACTAGGTGGTGAAATTGATCTTAAAGACAGAGAGATTAAAATGCTTAAAGATAAACTAGCAGAGGCGAGAGTGTAAAACTAAAGGCCTAGATGAAAAAGAAAAACATGTTGTTAGGGTTGCTAAAACACAATATGCTTGATCTAGTAAATAAGCCAATAGGTCAAAATTGTTCAAAGATAGTGCTGGTATAGGATACAATAATATGCCACCACCCTTTGATGAAACATGTACCACCCGCTAAAGAAGCGTCATTTAGTAGTGAATTCGGTTTAACAAACATGTAGAAGAGATAAATAAAATTGAAACACCTAAGATAAGTTCGATAAGTTATCCGATGCTCCCATAATAGAAGATTGGGAATCGGACTACGAGGATGATAGAATTGAATCAACTAAGTCGATGTCATAGAAAGTTAAGAAAGTTGATTCTCGACAAGTCGACCTTGTACCTAGATTTGGAGCTAAAGTCACCAAGAAAGTTGTAGAAGTGCAGGAAATTCCTAGGAACGAGATGAAACAATATAAACCTAGGGGTAATCAAAGAAGCTTAAATGGTCTAATTTCTAGCAGTTAGGTGATGAGTTTCAATGTGTTAAAAGGCTTGTTTTGTGTGTGGTAGTTTTGAACACTTATAGAAATTGTAATAAAAGCAGACCACAAGTTTGGAATCATTGGAGGAGGGTAAATCATCAAAGCGTTTCAAGAAAAACAAACCCTCATTCTAACAAGATAACATGATTCCAAGAGCGGTCTTGATGAGGAATAGAATACAAAATTAATTGTCACTGCTACACCTAAATGGGTTCCAACCAACGCTAAGCAAAATGTAAACACGGCAAGCGAGAATCAAACCATCATAAGCAAGATATCACCTGATTCAAAAGTTTTAAAAATTCCAAAGGTGATAAGCGATCGATGGTTGGAAATAGTTTTATCTTTGTTAAGGCCTCGAAGAAGTTGGCAATGGAAGCCTAAGACCAAGGTTTTACCACATGTCAACTGTGCATCAATGGACCTAAAGAAATTTGAATATTTTGATGCGAGGCGGACCAAGTCGATCTTGGCTTGGGTCCACAAGAAGAACAACTTGTGTAATTTTATGTGCGGGGCAATCTTCAAACCGAACTAAAAGATAAAGGAGTTTTAGATAGTGGTTGCTCTGGGCATGACATGGGATGGAAGTAATTTGGAAGATTTTGAAGCTTTTGATGGAGGATATGTGGCATCGGCAATGATCCAAGGGAGGAAAGATACTTGGCGAGGCACAATCGAGCAGGAATTTAGACTTTGAAAAGTCTATTTGGTCTGAGGACTTAAGTACAATTTATTCAAGGTTTCTCAAATGTGTGATAAGAAAAAGCGGGTACTTTTGGGAAGCCGAGTGTGTGGTGTTGTCTCCGAGTTTAAGATGCACGATGAGAAGTTTATACAACTTAGGGTACCTAGGAAGGAAAATATATATTGTTTTGATCTTAAAGATGTTCTTCCTAATAGGTCCTTATGTTTGTTTGCTAAATCATCGTAGATGAGTCAAAGCGTGGCATAGAAGGCTAGGTCATCTCAATTACAACACAATCAATAAGCGGTAAAAGGAAACTTAGTGAGAGGGTTACCTTCAAAGGTTTTTGAGTGTAAGGAACTGTGTGTGGCCTGTCAAAAAGGAAAACAACATAGAGCTTCTTGTAAGACCAAAATTGTAAACACCATAACACAACCACTGTTTATGCTTCATATGGACTTATTTGGACCTACCTTTGTTAGAAGACCCCCTATGAGTTGTTACATGATAGGAAGCCAATGATTGCATTCCTAAAACCTTTGGGTGTCCTGTTACCATTTTGAATACCATAGACTACCTAGGCAAGTTTCAAGAAAAGGCAGATGATGGATACTTTTTAGGCTATTCCACTAATAGCAAAGCCTTTAGAGTATACAATAGGAGGACTAGAATTGTTGAAGAGAACTTACATGTTCAATTCGGTGAAAAGACTCTAGTGTTGAGACCAAAGGACAGATCGGTCATTTAACATTGATATGCTAACCAAATCTATGAATTATGAGCCTATCATTGCGGAACTTCCACTAATCTTGATGCGGTACACAAAGGATTACGAGGCGATACATCTTCAAAAGAAGCCGATTCTCCAAAGGAGTTCTATTTGGTTGAAAAGTGGAAAGGCGGTTCTGTTCCTTCCATCATTCATAAGCAAGGTCCCACTGATGATGATGTCTTGAATCTTTGGAGGTAATGTTGATCATCATCAAGATAAGGATGAGTTGTTGAAAGATAATTTAGTGTCGGTGAAGAAATTGAAAAGAAGAAAAAGCGGTTTGCAAGTCTTGCTAAGCCTCTTGAAAGCACCGATAGGCCAAGCCGTAACGGTGACAAGCCATCTTCTACCACCGATAGTTCAAGTGCAATCCGGCTACAAGTACTAGTGATAGTACTTACTTTGGACCACATCCAAAGTCACTATTTGGTGATGAGGAGTATCCACATGATCCTAATATGCACGATTTAATAGAGATTGATACTCCTGCGATGATGAAGACATGGATGAATTCTTCAATCTTGATTTGTCTAATTTGAAGCGTCATTAATGAAAGTCCAATCACTACTACCGGATTCACAAGATTCATCCCAAGGAGCAGATACTTGGTAATTTGAATACTTGAGTTCAAACAAGAAGCGGGGTTAAGAACACGAACCCTTTCACGAACATGGGTTCTTTGCAAGATCACTTCACAAACAAGCAGTCATAAAGATCGCAAAATTGCTGTTTGCTTGTTTTCTGTCTCAAAAGGAGCCCAAGAGTGGAAGAAGCTTTATGAGAAGAAAGTTGGGTAGAATCAATGCAAGAGGAGCTTCTTGGTTCAAACTTCAAGAGGTTTGGACATTGGTTGATCTTCCAAATGGGAAGAGGGCTATTGGGACTAAATGGGTGTTCGAAACAAGAGGATGAAAGAGGAATTGTTGTAAGAAACAAATCAAGGTTGGTTGCTCAAGGATACACACAAACCGAAGGTTTGGATTATGATGAAATATTTGCACCGGTTGCAAGGATAGAGGCTATTAGATTGTTTTGGCTTATGCTTCATTCAAGAATTTTGTTGTGTATCGGATGGATGTTAAAAGTGCATTTTATATGGCACTATTGATGAGGAGGTTTATGTTTGTCAACCTCTGGTTTTGAAGATCGATCATCGACAAGGTTTATAGGGTGAGGAAGGCTATGTATGGATTGCATCGGGCTCCTAGGGCATGGTATGAATGCTGTCTACTTATTTGATGGACAATGGGTTTAAAGGGGCCGATTGATAAAACTTTGTTCATTAGAAAGCACAAAGATGATATTTTCTTGGTTCGAGGTTTATGTAGATGACATCATCTTTGGCTCTACTAACAAGGAGCTATCAGAGATTTTGAGAAACTTATGCATGATAAGTTTCGGATGAGTTCTATGGAGAACTCACTTTCTTTTGGGGCTACGAGTTCAACAAAGGACCGATGGTATTTTCATTAATCAAGACAAGTATGTAGCAGATGTTTTGAAGAAGTTTGGGTTTCAAGATGTAAAGAGTGCAAGTACACCTATCGAGACTCGAAACCTATGCTACCGGATGATGGAAGTCCCAAAGTTGATTTGAAGTTATACAGATCCATGATTGGATCTTTGATGTATCTTCTTGCAACTAGGCGAGACATTATGTTCTCGGTATGTGTGTGCAAGATTTCAAGTAACACCAAATACCTCACATGAATCTTTGTTAAGAGGATCTTTAGATATTTGAAAGGTCTAAATTGGGCCTTTGGTACTCTAAGGATTCCCTTTTGATTTGGTGGCCTAGCGATAGTGACTATCTTTGGAGCTAGTCGGATAGAAGTCTACCACCTGAGGATGTCGGTTCTTGGGAAGCAGTTAATTTCTTGGCGGTGTAAAAAGCAAACTATTGTGGCTAATTCTACTCACCAATTTGAATATGTGGTCTGCGCTAGTTGTTGTGGTCAAGTTCTTTGGATTGAGAATCAATTCTTTGGATTTTGGGTACAATTTTATGCATACTAAGATTTACATTGATAATAACGATTACAATTTGCATTATCAAAATCCTGCTTACATTCTAGAACTAAACATATTGAGATAAGACATCACTTTATTAGAGATTGTAATGAGAAAAGATTGATTCAAATGGTAAAAATCCATCTTGATTTCAATGTTCTTGATCTTCTCACCAAAGCTTTTGATGTGGGGAGGTTTCGGTATCTTGTTGTTAGTATTGGAATGATTAATCTCTAAACTCTCAAATTGTTTTGTATCGGTTTGTATAAGTATTGAATTTGTTATTATGTAATCTTAGTATTGCTATCTCTGTTTCTATCCACCGATAGTGTTGTTTCTAACCACCGATAGAGTTGTTCAAACCAACGCTAGTTGTTACGTGTTTCCACTAACCATTGTGCGAGATAAAGACAAGTCATTATAGAGATTCAAGAGTACTAAAGTTACATTGTTCATTCAAAAGCAGTTCTGACTTACATCTTACAATGAAACTTCAAGTGCTAATTAAAGACTACATCTATACATGATTTTCTACTAATATTTCTACTACTACTATCCTTGCTTATATCGTTTGATTCTTTGGATATGCATTTATCATATGCATGACCGATGCGACGAAGCGACTAAGGATCAAAATGGGAAGGATGGATTGATGCAAGCGAAGAAGTCAAGGCGATTGTGGCGAGATAGATGGATGATATGATATTCTTCTTGTGCTCCATCTACTCATTCCACCATTCAAACAACTTACTCCATCTTCCTTTTCCTTCCTCCTTACGATGTGTGATGAAGCACCACAACTTGGTGCGAGAAGACCAGAACCACCTCTACTGTTCTTAGGGTGGTGGGTTTCTTCTTCGTGGTCTTGGTTGGGGGTTGGATGATGAAGGTTTGGGGTTTGAAGTCCTCTTCTTAGAAGAGTTATCGAGTCTTGAAGCATCACTTGGATTCACCACACTATCATCTTCGATGATGGAAGAAATGGGATTTTAATGGTTGTGGTTCTTGTGGAGGTGCATCAAATCGCCATGGATTGGATTCTTGTGGAGGTGCTTGTTGCCATGGGAGATGTTTCTTCGTACGTATCTTCATAGGGTGATACATACGCACTTAAAGAAGAGCTATTCTCTCTTTGCTTGGATTGCTTGCCAAATAGTTCTTTTCCATCTCTACAGGCTATTTGTTGGAGGAGGCATTGTCATCGATGAAAGATTGATTGGGTTGGGCTGCTCATTATTGGGATTTTGGAGAAATTAGGGTTTTGATTTTGATTGGTGTGTGCGTTATATGAGATTATGGGTTCTTTTATAAGAGAAGTTTAGGGTTATGGAAGTAAATATGGGGCGGGTTAAATGTGGTTGGAGAGTTAATGAGTTTCTTGGGTATTGGATGATATTAGTTCTAGAAGTTGACTATATTGACTTATCTGTTTAAAACACGGATAGTTATTTTGGAACCACTTACGGCATAAACTAACCAATGACAATAATAACCTACTTTTCTATGTTGGTTTTGTGTGTTTTACTTGCGGTATGAAGGATTTGTATACATAGGAGCTGGTGTGTTAGGCTAGCAGTGTTAGTTAAAAAAAAAAAAAAAAAAAAAAATTGTGTAATCCTTCATATTTTGTGAGATCTCTCTTATATTAAACACGGACTTACTTGCTCTTTCTCTTGGATATTTGGAGGGTGAACATCTGTATCCATCGATGTTATGTTCTAACCATGGATAGCGATTATGGAACCGCTGGATAGTATGGTACTGTTTTGGATACTACAGGGGTTGTTTCGACACTTTGGCAAAGTATATATCTCCCAAAATCACGGACGAATCATTTATTTGATTCTCAAACCACTTCAATTGGCGCTCAACTAAAACCCTAATCACTTTCTTTGATTTATTCACAAAACCAGCTTCATATCCATCATTAATCACAATGGTGAAAAGTATTCCACTTCATAATCTTGTTGCGATACTCACTAAGGATGCACGATCGAAGGGTTTCATCAAATGATTGATTTCTAGTTCACAGTCCCATTCACTATGCTTTAACAGCTTGAACCTACCATTCTTAAAGCCTACATACATCGATTGGAGAAATGCTAAACTTGAAGAGGTTGATGGTTTGGAGGTGTTTAGTCTTGTTGTGTATGAGAATGTTATCTCATTCTTGAGGAGATCATTAGAGAAGTTTTAAAGCTTGATGATCTTGATGGTGTTGACAATCTTTCGGATGTTGAGATTGTTCTTTGGTTTAGCGAGATTAGGATATACACAAGAGGTGACAAGGTACAATTTTTAAGAGTTTGTTTTCACAACAATGGAAGTTTTGATTCACACTTTGTTGATGTGTATGAGTAACAAGACCACGAGCTTTAATGACTTTCCTTCCAAAATTACTCTTGCTATTATTTGTTTTTCGATGGACGGAAGTTTAAGCGGTCTAGGATGATATATGAGGGTTAGTACAGAACATTAGGAAGAAGGGTAAATACTATTTGTATCCTAGGTTTGTTCAACTGATTGTGGAACATCAAATAGTGGAACACGTTGAACATGATAGAGTATGAAGTACATCATATGCTTTCTAGAGTTTTGCACATATGAGGAATCGACCACAGAATGTTATTATTAGAGATGTTCCTTTATTTCCTCACATGATTCATTTGCCTCTTGATTACGAGTTTGATGAAGGTCTTGCATCATGGACTAGGAGAACACAGGCACTAAGCTTCCTCGGGCTAGTGTTAGTGATATGGTTAATGAGGCATCACATGGAGTGGAGGTGACATGATTGGAAGGGCTTCCACTCTTGATTCATGCTTTGATCTTTGGTCGGGATAGTGGAACCATCAATAAGACCCAACCATTGGCAACTCCTAATGTGGAGAGTTCTTTTGAACTTAACACATGTGGAGGAATCCCTAGCCAGCTATTCTCTGAGGTGCATAGATGATCGGGCCGAGTCGATGCTATGTTAACTATATCCAAGGATTCACCTCTCGGAGCGATTAACACATTTCAGTGATGAGGATAGATTAGAACGACATTGAATTGACGGTTAATGACTTTGTACATGATGACTTTTCAATGAACCACCTCTCGGACCAGGTTCGCACGAGTCAAAGTGGGAGGATATTCTTGAGCAGTTAAATGAATTGGCGGCTACATGTACCAAAATGGAGAATACAATTTCGGTCTCTGAGGAGTTAGGCGTGTTTCGGGGTAAGGATATTCGGAGATTGAAGCATAGAGTATTAGTTTTGGAGAAAGTGAAAAGACACGGTTCTTTGTTTTGAAAGCTATGAGAAGAAAGAAAAGAAGGTGGACTCTCTGCCGCTCACGAATGTGAAGGATGTATCCAAGCAGGGAGGAGTGATGGCATGAATTCGGGGAGGCTGTGGATGTATCATTGGTGTAACTATGGAAGAAGATGTTGATAGTGGAGATCAAGATTTTTGGTTTACGATAAAGATGGAATGAGGTTGTTCTTGAAAAATTGAAGAATGTTGAAGTAGTGCGAACACAACAAGCGATAGTATACGAAACCATGGTTAGTACTTTTGTAACCAGCGATGCGTTTAGGACTTGGCTATTGTTTCTACTCTTGTCATACCCATCGCTATCATAACCACTTCCACCGTTGTCATGACTCTTTCTATATTACCATCTAAGCCTAAAGTAGTAGAAAAGAAGCGCAAGTACATTGATTAATCGAGCAAAACATCATCTATTTCTACACCCATCATTGCACATGTTTTATCATTGGGTCTACTACAACCAAACCCGAGTTAAAAGTTTGGTTATTGGTGAACCTTTGAAGAAGAAAGTGGTTCAATCGATGTTGGGAAAGGTAAAGAGGTAGTCTTGAAGTTTAAAAATAAAGCGAACAAGAAGCTTATGATGAAGAGTATGGAAGAAACATGTTGGTGAAGAACAAGCGACTTTGGATAAAGAAAGAAAGAAGAGGAGGAAGCTAGTGAAAGATGGTTAGTTATATGGTATGAATCACAAAACTATCTTGAAGCTTCTTTACAAATACTTGATGAGTTCTTGCACAAGAATGGGCCTTTGTTGGATGATGAGGAGAAAGCTAGGTGATGGTGGATGGGCAAGGAATGTTAGCAAAACAAAGCAACAGGTTATAAGAAAGAAACCTCCTACTATGGCTCGGATGAAGAATGTATTGATGAAAATTATTAAAATTCGAGGCATTTATGTTTCGATAATCTTAGTAGATGCTCATTTGAAAGAATTTTGGAAATTTATGAGAGATGTGAGGATTAATAAAGATGATTTACGTCGATGAATTCTAAAAAGGAAGAAGAGTGGATTAAAAGGATGATGAATGGATTCAAAGTAAAGAAAGAGAAATCGAGGTTAGGAGACATCGATTCTAAAAGATTGAAAGTTGTTGAAGATGAAAATCAAATCATTTCTTATGAGTTTAAGCTTATAATTGGAAGTGAAGGAGTTTGGAAAATTCAAAGACTCAACAATG
Organism: Chrysanthemum lavandulifolium; assembly: GCA_022545495.1. Classification (NCBI taxonomy): domain Eukaryota; kingdom Viridiplantae; phylum Streptophyta; class Magnoliopsida; order Asterales; family Asteraceae; genus Chrysanthemum; species Chrysanthemum lavandulifolium. The sequence continues at coordinate 136,743,021 of CM040238.1, forward strand.
AAGTTTAAGAGTATAATAAATTTTCACGGATGCTTGATATTTTGATAGAGATGATTTAATGAATCTTTGGATACTTTACAAGAACAAGTTTGGTGAAGTACATCCAACCGATTATCATGAGAGGTTTTTATCATTATTTGAAGATTACATTTGAACCTACTCATGATGAACACGAATAGCAAGGACTACAATGGTCGAGTTACTAGATGGTTTTTATATCAAACTTGTGGAGTTCATGTTTTAACTGTTTACGGAAAGATTATTCATATGCTTGTAGAAGGTGATTATCCTCAATGAATAAGCATCCGGGAATAATTGCTCGGATGTTGAAGCTGGTTGTATCAAGATGTTAGTATCTAATGATGGTCAAGCTTATGATTTGTTCTTTGAAGTATGAGAAGATACTTAAGGCTAGTAAGTGTTTGGCTACATCCTCCAATTGAGATGTTTTGAGCTTAAAGAAAACTTGAGAATTATGTTGGAATTTATCAAGTTTAGGGAGGATTGTTGGGTTTTAGGTTCCTTGCATCAAGAATTACTCTAAATCTTGGAACCACGGATGATTTGATATAACCACGGACGGAAGAGTGTAACCACGGATGAAGACAACCGCGGCTAGTAGTATTGTGTAACCACGGATAATATATTGTAACCACTTGCTAGTCTTGTATAGTCGGTTAGTTTATTGTATTAGATAAATATGGAAAAGATATTTATCTTGTAGGTTACGTATTGTATATTGTATAGGACTCCTTAGCCTATAAAAGGAGGTTCTAGGTTAGGTTAGATATCATTATGTTTTATATCTAAGGTCGATACACTTCAAGGTTGCAAAACCCTAATCTTGTAAGAGTATTAGTATTAATAAATAATATTGAGGTGTTGAATGTTTACTATTCTTCTTCTTAAGATTAAGTATTAAATTCCGCGTAATACTTGATAAGCTTTGTTACAAGTCAGTTTCTATATTAGATCGTTTGCTCAACTGGGATCAACAAAAATGGCAAATCGGTTCCCAGCACAAATCGCACAAGTACAGCCACTACCCGGACAAATCGCTTAAATAAGTGATTTGAAGCAAACACAAATCGCTTCCAAGCAATGACAAATCGCTCGTCAGAAATAGTATCCGAGACACTAATCGCAACCTTTAAAACAAACAAAACGCCACTTTTAATTCCAAAAACAATCCAACCACAGTGATTCAAGCCTTCCAAATCAAAACCTAAGCACTTATGATGATTCTAAACACAAAAGTACAATCAAAATCCAAACTTTAAGACAAGAAATGGTCCAAATGATGCAAATACCACTAAACTTTTTCAAACCCAAAAACCATATAAAGCCACTAGAAATCTAAGAATATGTAAGAGATGATCAAACCATGGCTCTTGATACCATTTGTAACATATTGAATTCACTAACATATCATAACACATACATAGGGTGTATGGTTTAAGGTTTTAGAGAGAAAGTTAAGAGGTTTGGGAACTTAGAGAGAAAAAATATCTTATTATGAGCTCCAACCCTACACTGGGAGGTAGAGGGTATTTATAGTATCTTACACAAAACGCCACCTTGGTCATGGATCGTGCATACGGTGGGTAAAGACCCGTCCGTCCTCCACGGTGTTACTTAACTAAATACTAACTAACATTAAATAACTACGACTACGAGCTTTCTACCGATTACATATAGTTGAGGTGACCGACACTTTAACGATTGGATTTTATAAATCCTAACAACTACCAACGCGCCCTTGGGTCTTTTTTCGTTTAGTTTTACATAATCAATATACTTATCAAGATTTTTCCCAGTTTTAGCTTAACTTTCATTTTGGCTTTTTAACCGGTTATTTTGATAAGCAAATTTTCTGCTTTTATTTTTTTTACATTCCTCTTAACATTTAGTACTTTTCATGTTTTTTTTAGATTTTTCCAACAAAGTTTAGTATTTTTTTATCATTTATTTAGACAAAATTAGTTTTTAATTCATGATAAAAAAAAATTAAAAGTAAAAAAAAAAAATCCAGTTTTTCCTAAAATTATTTTTAGTCATTTAGGACTTAGGAAAATTAGATTTGCACTTTTAGGGTCAAAATTGTAGAATTTGGTTTTTTCGGGCTCGTTTCGTTCCGGTTTTGCTCGTTTTTAGTTTTTAGTACGTTAGGGCTTAATTGAGTTTCGTTTCTTAGTTTATATGCTTATTAATTGTTAATTTAGTAGGTTGCCTTTAATTCTTGCCTTATTTACTTTCCCGTATCATTAAGACTTAGCAAATCAAACCAAAAACGTAAAAACCCGAACTTTCAAGCATTTTAATAATAAACCCCCTTATGCCACTTATACAAATATGAGATTAAAGGGCACAGATAGAGTATTGTTAAAACCTGATAAGGCGATGAAGCAAGCATGAGGCTCTTGCTTAATTGGTGTTAGATGGGTAATGTTTTACACAATTTGTCCATTGTTCATATAGAAGACATAGCATAAAGGGGCAATTTCATATTTACCCAACTTAAACATGAGAATGCCATATTTATCCAAAACATGCTTTAAATGTATTGTACATCATGCATTCAAAAGTTTTATTTTGGGTATAGATGATATTTTCATGTTTAGATGGGTAAATATGGAATTATCCCTAGTATAAATTATATTGCAAAAATCAAACTATGTTAAGTTTCATAAAAAGCCTGACCAAAACATAGTTATCTCATACGGAACAGATAACAGGACACCATGCTACCTATTAGTGTATATTTATTTATTTTTTTAATTTTTTTTGGTTTCCTGGCCTACTACTATTCGGAAAACACTAAGATGATGCTCTCATTCAATAAGGACGTCTATTCTAAGCCTTGTATCTTCAGTTGCCTACCCAGATTCGGAGTCGCTCATAACGTTTCTGCAAAAGAAAAGCAAAGACGTTCAGTTAAATATTTGTGACAATATCAAATTAGTAGTAATATTTTGGTTGAGATATGACCGCTACGTTTTCTTTTTGGGTGCAACCTCGGCATCATAATTATCATCTTCCGGCACCTCACTTCCAACAGGGTCTATTGCAGTTTTTGAGTCTCAATAGCAATGCTATAATTAGATAGTAACATAAGGAAAGTTAGTACGCCCATGTTCAAAAATAGAATATAAGTATGTTAATATTATCTAATATCCATACCGGCTAGCAATATCCGAGGCTAACCTTTCCTTTGTTTCGTCATCTGAAATTTTTGTTGGAGTACACACAACTGAGGCTTTAATCAATCTTTTCCGCTTGGGCATCACAAATTCAAAGTCGTTCAGAATGCTTACGCCGACATCTGTGATGTATTCAACAACGTCTGCAAGGTATTCATTTACTTAAACCCATACCTATTATTTAAACCGTGAGAGTATAATTTAGTGTATTTTGAACATTACCAATCAAGTAATTGTTATCCATAACTTGCAGATCATCAAAAGCCATGAGATCAAAAGGGTTCCTCACAAAACCATCTGACTTCACCAAAGATCTTCTAACAGTGGTGCCACCATGAAATTCAATGATGTAAGCACTCTTTTCAATAATCGGGTATTCTTCTGTATTTGGTATTACAGCAAAATCATTAATGGTATAGATGTTTCCCTTTTTCAATCTAGTTACAAAGGTGCGTGATGTCTTCGACTTTGCAGTGCAATGCATTATATTACCCTGGCCCAAAATAAAAATTAATTGTTAGCATACACATAGAAGAATCATACACACATGCCACTAATTGAAATTCTTCATAATCCCCTTTCATTTACTTTCAGAAAAAGTAACTTGCAGCTTAGCCTCGCATCAGATATCAGGAAATCAGTTCTTAGGTAACGGCCAGTAACGTCATTAATGTCCCAAATTCTACACACCATGGCAACAATGGGACCTGTTACGTTAAGATCCAGCTGGTCCAAAAACACTTGGGATTCAGCCTGCACGATTGCCTTTGACATGATATATGCTTTTGCTGATGTAATTTTTGAAAAGGGTAAATTGGGGTGATTGAAAGAGTAGGCACAACTTATTAATAGCTTTAGCAGCCTTTGGGTTGTAATCTTTGTAACTGCATAGCTCCATGATTTGTATTCCATATAGTAATGAGGAATAAGTGCACACTATTATTTATGGAGTGTAACTCCAACATTGTTTTGTATACCTGCAATTCATGTGATTTCAAAGCAGCAACAGTTCGTATGGTTTCAATCAATTCGAATTACCACTTAGTTTCAATGCAGCAACACTTCGTATGGTTTCAATCATTTACATTTGGAGCACTAAATGTAGGTCATATGTACTTACCACTTAAGCATGAAGCTTAAACCAAAGTATTTATATATGAAGCCGTTACATTTATAAGGGGACTCAGCCTTTTAATATATATAGATGCATTAAGTGCATGTCGCCTTTAAAGAGGCTATGCTTGGACATGTTGGTCATCGAGAAAACCTTAGGCTGAGAAAACAACAATGTTACACCAATTCACTCGCGAGAGATTATCTAATTGTTCATCCGATCCTAACGTGTGTTTAATTTAAGTCATCACACCCATAATAACACCTAGTAACTACTTACGCTCTTCCCCATGTCCCGACAATTTACTCATCCCATGTTAGCCGTGAGACCGGTATCCAGTCGGAGTTCCCTCAGTTCAGGGTCGTCTCATTGATTTGGGTAACCCGGTGCGAAACTACGAATGAGGTCTATTAAATCACGAAAATCTTAACTATTATGATAAATTCAAAACATAATATACTTAGATATGTATAAATATTAATTGATATATAATAAATCGGAGACCTCCTCACACAATCCTTAAAAGGGGCTATAAAAATTTAAGTTAGACATGTATAAATATACTTAAACATGTATAAATACAAATGAACATACTAAATCGGAAGCCCCTTTACAAATAGTGGCCATGTGCGGTTGCCCACTTCAGACATGCTTAATCGCCGCCATACCTCCGTTTAAAAGAAAAAAATTATTTCCATCATCCTCCCCTGGCCGACCAAGGGGGAGGGTGGTAATTAATGTGGTATGGTTCTTGATTATTTAGAATTGTACATTACATAAAGTCCTACACTTTCATTTTCTCATTCATGTATCTCATATTCAAGTGTTAAAAAAAAAACTTTTTCTCTCTTGTTCTTCTCCATCAAAACCGGTCCTCATCAAGGGTAGCAAGGGATCAAAAATCTTTCAAGCTTAAGTGTCTTAAACAATCTAGAATTACACTCTTAATAAGGTTTTGAAATAAAAACCTAGAGTGTTTAGGCTAACCTTGGTTCTTTGCACCTCATCATATTAACTTGTAAGCATATCATTTATATTTTTCATCTTTCCTTTTCATTTCATAAGTATCTCTTCATTTTTGGAGCAAACATGCAAGACTTATGTTGATTATACCATTTTACATGATTTTTAGAGTTATATATATATAAGGTCATCCTATAATTATCCCTTGGTATACTTTGGTCTTGATGATGTTTAGGAACCCATGACACCCTAAGAAGGTGTATGGTAGGATTAGATTAGCTTTGGAGTTGATTTGAAGGGATTGGAATAGGTTTAGTACGATAAAACTATTTTCGATAAGTATAAAATGTGTTCTGTCCTTATTTTATTTTTCTGAAAATCCGACAGAGGCACGAAATTTTGGCCTTGATATTTAGAAAATATACTTTAAAACGAATCCGTGGGTCATTGAACGGATTAAAACGGAGTTATAACTAAGAAGTTATGAATTTTTAAAGTTTGGCTATTTAATATATATTTTTCGTAAATTTCAAGATACTATTTTTATCTTGTACGAGTCAAAAAACAGCCTTAAGCTTTACAAATTATTTCGACTTATCAAAATATATTAGTATACTTTGATACGGGTTAAGGACATATAATACGTGAAAACGGATTTGAAACGACTAAGATATGCATCGCTTTAATAAACTTGCCGTAACTATTATTTTTAGAAAACTATATTATTTTTACGATAAGTGTTACGGTAACTAAAATGACCATGTTGACGGCTGCTTTTAACTATGATGTAGAACTTTTGAAACGAAATGTCTTCTAGTAAAATCAAGATCACCAAGCATATTTTCTAAAACGACCAACCGCTTGTATAGCGGAGTTTTAATAAATTATTTACGGATGCTTAAACTTGGCCGAAACTCACTTTTACACAACAATTAGACAAAATCACCATCTTTAACCCTTATTATCTTTATGTTCGAGACCTTTATGTCAAAACTTCGAATCGAAACTTCTAGATTTTGATACAAAGTTTCTAAACTCGTCGAGTTCGCTTTCCAACGATCGACGACACCTTTTACGACTAGTTTTTCGCCATTTTGTCAATTTCATGAAATTTCCTACGACCTTATTTTACTTACCTAAAAGTGAAAATTACACCATAAATCATTACGAAACCATTGTAGGATGACATTTTGACGTAAATACTTATAAAGTGAGCTCAAGATGTTTGCATGGCCATGCCCAAGGTCTTCGGAATATGTTCGGAAGAATTGGTAATCTTGTTCAATCATATAATGTGAGAAGCAGAATAGTTAATCAAGAAATGAGTGAGATCCATATTATTATTAACATGGTATTAGAAACAAAGGATAAGTATGATGATGAATCATCAAAGGTTTTCGAGAAACCATACTCGAGTTGTTACGGGTCATTGGCGTATTGCTAGATGCTAACCAATGTCATTACGCATACTAAGATATCTCAGTGGGGCTGTTGGTTTATGGATATATTTAATATGTGTATGACCGGATTCGAACTCGAGACCACGGGATTGCACACTTTACGTATGAGATTCGATGTTTAAATAATTAATATATAAAATATTATGTTTAATTATTAAATTCACAATAAACGACTAAACGAGCGATAAGTACTAATTGGAAGTGACTATCGGCCGTTAAATGTCTACGGAATATGAAGAAAAGTAAACAAGCCAAGAGACGGTTTTAGGAACCCTCTTTTGGGCTTGTTTTTTGCCGAAACTATGGAATCGCACATCGGAAACCATTGTAAACTTGACGTCTCTATAAATTATAAATACATCCCCATGTATTCATCCTTTGGTACACTTGATTTCATGAGAAGGCCAAACTTCTTCTTTTCTTCCTCTTGTTCTTGGTCGACGAGTGAATCCCGTTGTAAAGGGATTTACTGGTGACCTCGAGCATAATGAGGTGTTTGGTTATTCTATTGTGATCGAAGAACCAGCGTTCGCGTCGAATCGCTAAAGAATGCGTGTGTCTGGCGTGGTGTAACACACTATTATTACATCAATTGGTTTGAATTGAAAAGCGGTGAGGGTCGATTCGTTAAACCACATAAACCCAATTAGGGTTCTTGAATTGAAGAGATCTTGCCAATTCGAGAGTGCGTTATCGTTCTTTCGGTTAATTAATTGTTGTTATGATTAAAAGTCTTGGGTATGTCTTATGTAGGTGTCTATCGATTTTATTATGTTTCATATATCTTAATCTAAACACTCTAGACTTTAGATCATAGCTTAGATCATAGTACTTGAGAAAAACTATACTTTTAGATTACGAATCCAAAAGTGAATGATGTATGCGGATGAGAAACTTTATGATCTATAACTCAAATGATATGTAAAAGTAAATTGAAATATGCAAACAGAACATATGGGTTAATTTATACAGTAATTATCAAAAAAGAAAATCATGATTTTACATGTGACAAATTGTGATATTTATAACAACTGCAACGCGGCCATTATTTACTCGTTTAGTAACAACAGATGATAGTACAAGAGTCACAGGACCACCTCCTTTTTTCCTGCAAGGTGTAGAACCAGAAGCCCACAAACAACTTGTACAATGTATGATACAATAAAAATTGTCAAACGCCTTGTACAAGATTTGATACACATAATTGTAGAACTTCAATATACTTTAACCATTTGTACTACAATCAACAATGGCTATCTTGTCTTATAACAAAAATATCTTCCACATATCCAAATCGGTCTGATTCGCAAAGTCTTGTGCTGGCATCCAAAACATTACGAGTTCGATTCCAGCGGCAACACTAAACTTGAGTCGAGATCCAAACTTGGTTGTGACCTGGCGCGCAACTCAACACATAGTCTAACGCACAAGCGATGGTTTGATTTTTGAAAAAAAAAAAAAAAAATTAACAACAAAAAGAAAAACAAACAAACAAACAAACGAGGATAAGGCATAAGGCTAAGCGTAATGGTGATCAACCTCATCATCGCCAACTTAACGTTGCATCAACTTTTCACTCCTCCACCAACATCACCACCAAGTGTAATAAAACCATCAACTTCACCACCCAAACATACACCACTTAAACACAAATATACTTTACAATATACTCAGAAACATACCCACAACCAACATCACAAGTCGGTCTTGGCCAAGACCTATTCATCCATAAATCTCATTGAAGACGCGTGCATGGGAGGTAGTGAGGATGTGTGGTAGGGGGAAGGGAGACGCGTCTTCGTTCCCCTATTACACTCTACTCAAGTCAATAGATATTTATGTTAAGGGGAGGGTGGCCACCTATCTGCCTGGGTCTTGCATCACCTCTATCCAATAAAACTCTTCAACTCAAAACTACTAATTTTACCCTAACTGTGGATTTGGAGAGTGGTCACCAATCTACTTTTTTTTTTTTTTTTTTTTCATACATAAAATCACATCTGATATTTAAAATAAAACATACTATTTCATTAAAACAAAAAAAAATTACATAATACTTAAAAAAACTACAACTTAAAAAAAAAAAAAAAAAAAAAAAAATTACATAAGTTGAAATTAAAACAAATTGAAACTACAACTTAAAAATTGCAAAATCCATCCGTGTTTGGCATGAGTTCGCGTTTTAGTTAAGAACGAATTCCAACATAGCGAGATCGCGAATGTGATCACTGACTCAAAAAACTTCATCTCCGTTGTATATTCTTGAACTTAGCCCCTCGAGTTGTGTAGCCAACAATTGTTTTGCCAACGATCCTTCTTGCGTTTTTCTTCCAAATATTGTATCTTCTTTGTGTGTAGGAGTTGATTTCATCCGCAACACTTGAGATCGACGAGGATGCGCTTCTTCTTTTTCATCTTTCTTGATGAAAGTGGAGGGTGGGGTCTTCATTCAATGCAGGAATGGTGTTGCTTGCGATTCATACTCCTCGACTTCCTTTTTGAAGAGTTGCTTGTCGACCGTGAATATCTTGAAAACATTCTTCTCAAATCCATTTGTCATGATCTCGACAACCTCCCACGCTAAGGTATGTGTAAATTGTCTTTTTTGTTGTATAGTAATCAGACTCGAACTTGCTCATGGCGTCCAAGTCGTTGCACCCACTAGCCTTAGCGTTTCTACATTATATACAAAATAATAAAAGTATAGCTTAAAAAATAATGTAATTGTAAATAATAAAGTATAGATTATGTAAAATAAACATTATAGATTATGTAAAATAAAAAGTATAAACTTCTTAAACTTGGAGGTAGTAGCCGTTGAAAATACCTGTTACACCCGTATCCCGTCAAGGTATTATTAAATAGAAGTATTAAACTTTTTTTTTTAGAAAGAAAATGAATGTTTCTTAAATATTATGAGTAGAAAGAAAGATTAAGGACTTTTGTGGCCAAAACAAAGAATCCAAGAATAGAGGGACTAATATTGTCATTTGACAAAAGTAGAAGAAATATAAAAAGAAAAATTAGTCTCATTTGAGACTTATCCAGGAAGATTACCTCAAGGTGAAGTAAGGGTTTGATAAGAAAAAGAAGAAGGTATCAAGATTAGTCTCAATTGAGTTAATTTAGGGATATTGTGGTGATTATTAAGGTCAAGAGACCTTCAATTCCATATCCTTAATCAAGTAAGCAATTTCCCTAATATTTGTAATTAGGGTCTTGAAATTTAGAAGTATAAAGAAGTTATAGAAGATGCCCAATTTATTGAAATTAATAAATAAAGTCTTTAATTAAGCATAATTGTTGTTTAGGAAGCTTAAGGAAGAAGTGGCTCTTTTAATAGAAGACTTGGAATAATTAAAGGTAAGTATAGTGGGTAATGTATTATCATAATGAAAATGATTATTTGATTATGTTATAGTTGTTGGAGTTTGTAATAGTTAGCTTGGATCCATAGCTTTACATGTCAAGTAGTGTAAATACCCATTTTAAGGTATGTACTCATGTTATAGATACTCCATCAATTTATATGTATTGTTATAGTTTAAATTGCATTCACCCCTTTTACTTACTAAGCAATTGCTTATGTTATAGTTGATGACATTTTGTAGGTCCTAACAAGGAGGATAAAGGTAAATTACAAGTGTAGGTTGGAGTTTGCTTGAGCTCCTAGTTGGGTTTGTCTTTGGAACCAAGGTGTTAAAGTTGGAAGCCCGAAGAGTCAAGTCGTTTTGGTATATTTCAAGTGTCTTGGTCTTCTTTCCATGAGTAGTTGTCCCTACGTCTATGTTCTTTAATCTATCAAGACAATGTGTCATGTTCTTGTAATTATGGGTCATGAAGTTAAAAATGATGTTGGTGTAAAGCCAATTACTTGTTTTGATGGTTAAAGCGTTGGGTTTATTAGTGATAGTTGCTCTCATACGAGTTACAAGTTATTTTACAGGTTTGTGGTAATGTTGAAGGAATATGTAGATTTGTTGGGTTAAAGGGTAGTAAGTCTGCACAAAATGTGCAGGTCTGGGTTTCTGACGGCGTCGCGTTCGCAACCTGACGCCGTCGCATTTTCACCAAAGTCTTCTGAGTCGTCACGATTATACTCTGACGCCGTCGCAATTTTTACAAAAACTTTCTGAGCCGTCACAACATTCTCAGACGGCGTCTTCTTATAACCCGACGTCGCGTTTAAAAATAAAATTTCAGTTTCTTTTCCTTGTTGTCATTCGTGTCATAAATAAAAGTTTTAAAATTTCCGTTTGGGGCGTAACAATACCGTATGGCGTCTTCATTGTTTTCCACTTGGTATTCAACGCATGAAAGTTCGTGAACTCGAACCCATAGTTGCCTCGTAATGCTTGAGAATCCGTTTCAAAACCGCTTGACTTTTGTTCATTCAAACAACACCACATTCGGAGATTTGAATCCATGCTTTCGCCAAAGCCTCCTCTTGTCGGCGACCAAACTTCACGGGCCTCCTCATGAGAGGCTTTTTCTTCCTCTCGGATCGACTTCTTGAACGTCCTCATCTTCATCTTCTTCGTTTGGTAGTTGTTGTGTTTCGGGTAGTACTCTCGTCATCTTCATTGTTTTCGAGCAGGGAGAACTCGCCATAGTAGTGATGTTGTAGTGTTGAGGATTCGTTTGAGGAGGACCCATATTATATTGGTAAAATGGATGTGGAGATGGGGTTGTGGAGCGTAAAATTGATTCGGGGATCTTGAGAATAAAATTAATTAAATCCTAACCGGAGTTTGTTTTGGTTGATTCGGGGATGGTTGAGACCGACCTTGACTCGGTGAAAGTTTTTACCCTTCTTGGATCCATGGTTTTGTGTTTTGAAAGATTAGTGTGTGTTTTATTTGTGGTTTGTGTGTTTTATTTTGAAAAATGAGTTGAAAAGGTTTGGTTTTAAAGGGAAATTTTTTTTTTTTTTTTTTGTTTTAAACCTACTAGCCGTTACATGGGAGCCAACGGTCGTTTTTCAAGTGGCATCACCTTCTCAATTCTCATGATGTTCGAAAATTATATCCGATTGATGAACCCGATTAGGCGGCGGCGTTGTACCCGATCGGGTACCTCTACCCGAATGCCCAAACCGAACCCACTCCCTCCCCCTAGTATCACTGAGATTATTGTACTAGCATTATGTGTACTTTAGATTCATATCTTTAGCCAATAATCTTGCTATCACATATCATTAGATCATCATTAGGCAACTTGATTGATTCACGTATGAACTGAGTTAGGTACATGCCTCAGAATTGGGGAGACGCTATAATGGATATATCACTTTCAACTTTTGGGTGAAATTTCTTTTCAGATACCTATCACCATGTATGGAGTTTCTTTCAATCAAAATCAATATATACAGGTTCATGTACTCGCTACTATTATCTCCCCCTGTCTACTTCATTAATTAAATTCGTCAAAAAAATTGCCAAGATACATACGTCTTCCCCAAATCCAGTCCTAGATCACCGAACGCTCTTTAAAAATTTCGCTTAAAACTTCATGCACTAATGAAACAATATCTCACAGCTTTCATCATTTTAGTAACGCACATATATACACGTTCTCCTTGATTACTCGTAACCAGGGCCGTCTCATGAATCGACGAAAATTTTAAGGGTCCTGTATAAAATTATATAATGAAGTCTTTCGTTAAGCAATATTATATATAAACTGCCACCGTTTATAAGATATAATGCAATTAGTTATCTAAACGTTCTAGCATATTACTCATTTAACATATTTTACCATTTAAATACTTTTTTCTTCATAAAAAATATATTTACACATGCATATAATTATTAATGAACTAATCGCTCACCTTGCACACCTTCAAAAACGGCCATGCTCGTAAAAAACAAATAAACAATCTTGTAAAAAACTTACATAAAGATTACATATATTTAAATAATGGCTTATCGAGACAATGAATATTTAAACACATTCGAAAATGGGTTTACGTAAAAAATAAAGATGCCAAGTCTAAACCGAAATCTCCTTTGCCACTTTCAAAATATCACACTCAATCAATAAGTCGGCTCTTTGTTTATATACTTGTTCTAAGTACATGACTAAGTACTAATAAATTAATAAAATTTTACACACTTTTAAAAATGTAGAGAAAGAAAGTGTATAGATTGAACCAACTTTTGTAATGACACCGACCGATACATAAATTCATACAAAATATATTTTCTTTTTCTTAAAAAAGGTAACTCAAATTACTGTAAGTAAACCACATAATTGTTAAAAATTATTGAAAATGAGACTTGAACCCATAAACATACAAGAGTCATGTATACCAACATTTAAACATAGCTTTTACTCCATCCGTCTCATTTTAATAGTTTACCAACAAGAAGGGCTACAAATTACACAACATATATATGATAATAAGTTGCAAACAATACGTACTAATAGTATAGTTAACCTTTTGTGTTCTGATTCAACAATAGATTCCTTAACACAAATACCGTAACAGAGGGGTTCTAGCAAGTAAAGTCGCATTCTATGAAATGAAAAATTAAATTTTATGCTAAAATATTTTTTTCAACCTTAGAGAAAAGTCTAGATATGATTGTAACGTTTTAAATCATTTTGTCTCTTGTGTCACTATACACTCCATGCACAAGTCATCTTTTATGTGGTGCATATTTTGCTTAATTAACCCAAACATTAATCATATAACCATACTTTATACTTTAAAACCTTCTCTCTCTCCTTCTCATATATTATCTAATTTTATCTTCCCATAAAACAAACATGTTAAATGACCAAATACCATCTTCTAGTCATCATCATGATCAAGGTGATGATGATGATGATGAAAACATAAGAGAAATCCATGCTCTAAGCTCACCACTCCCACTTCCACCACCACCTTCATATCGCCCACGTCGCGAAACGTGGGAAACTACAAGCCATCGTTCCTCGTCACTTTCAGTAGCCAGCACCGAAAGTGGAAATTTTACAACCATGAGTCGTGAGTTTAACGCGTTGGTCCTAGCTGGAACCGGCTTAAATGGAAGTGAAACAAGTGAGGTAGCAAATAGTATGAACACGACTAATGGAAGTGGTAACTTAGAAAGGATTCGGGAGGATGATATAATCGATAATAATCCTTTAGCAATTGTGCCCGATAATAATCCTATGGTGTCACCTAGTAGAAGGGGTGGTACGAATTTGAACCCTAGCCGTGGAAACACTACCGACGTGTCCTTTCAAAGTGTGAAGAAAGAAGAGGTCGAATCAAAGATATCGGCTTGGCAAAACGCTAAGATTGCAAAGATTAATAATAGGTTCAAGCGTGACGATGCGATTATCAATGGGTGGGAAAATGAGCAAGTTCAAAAGTCTACTTCATGGATGAAAAAAATCGAGGTAATATCTATTAGGGTATCAATTTGTTAACGTGTGTTCATCTTTGAATAGCTTTTACGTATTTTATTACACATGTGAATGGTGTATCTTTATGCAAAAATTTCTATAATGTCGCTAGCAGCGAGGAATGTTTACAAGTTTTAAGCATTAGGGCCGACTTAAAGTGTGCAAAGATTAAAGTATCAATAAATAATTAATTAGTGGTCAATCATAGAACAATCAGTGTCCACAAATTAATGGCACTATATGAAAGTAATGACAATAAGACAATATAGTCTTTGTTGATGAAGTTTTGGATCCATTTTCTTGATCACTTGTGCTACTTTTCTTGATGTTTTACTAGTGAACAATGCATGATATGATAATATGAGTTTATAAAAATCTATGATTATATTTCTTTCAACTTTTATTTTAAGAGTTCAACAAAAATAAAAAATAAAGTTTATCTTCTGAGAACATTTTGGGTGTCCTACAGAATTTACCAGTTAAAATTTAAAGTGTGCTGTGCATTTTTCATTGGTGTAT